>BQNB010065666.1:2076-34855 GCA_026074375.1 Tanacetum coccineum
CTAAGACTTAAATTTCAGAAAGGTCATCTATGTTCAGCATGTGCATTAGGAAAAAGCAAGAAATTCTCCCATCAACCCAAAGCTGAAGACACTAAACAAAAGAAGCTATATATTTTGCATATGGATTTGTGTAGCCCGATGCGTGTGGCGAGTATTAAAGGGAAAAGGTATATCTTAGTGATTGTTGATGATTACTCAAGATTTACTTGGGTCAGATTTTTGAGGACAAAAGATGAAGCTCCTAAGGCCATCAACAAATGCATCAAAAATATTTAAGTTTGTTTGAATGCCACCGTCTGTAATGTTCGAACAGATATTAGAACCGAATTTGTCAATCTGACACTTAGTGAATTTTATGAAAATGTTGGCAACTCGCATCAAAAATCTGTTGCTCGCACTCCTTAGCAGAACGGCATTGTCAAAAGGCAAAACCTAACTCTTGTAGAAGCTGCTCGTACAATGTTAATATTTTATAAAGCTCTATTATTTTTATGGGCCAAAGCAATCAATACAGCCTGTTACACCTAAAACCGTTCATTAATCCGCCTTCGATACAACAAAACTCCATATGAGCTTATGCAAGATAAGAAACCGGATTTATCATTCTTTCATGTCTTTGGTGCACTCTGTTATCCTACCAATGACGATGATGACCTAGGTAAATTAGATGTAAAAGTTGACATTGGTACTTTCGTTGGTTATGCGCCCGCAAAGAAAGCATTCAGAATCTACAACAAAAGAACCCAGAAAATTATAGAAACAATTCATGTGACATTCGATGAGCTAATAGCAATGGCTTCTGAACAATTTAGTTCAGGACCCGGACTTCACTCTATGACTCCTGCAACATCTAGTTCTGGACTCGTTCCAAATCGTGTTTCTCAAAAACATTGTATTCCACCACCAAGAGATGATTAGGATCGCTTATTTCAACCTATGTTCGATGAATACTTCACTCCTCCATCAATTGTTGTTTCTCCAGTTCAAGTAGCTGCTGCTCCAAGAGCTGTGGTTTTAACCGATTCTCCTGTGTCAACTTCCATTGACCAGGATGCTACTTCAACAAGTATTCCATCAACACAAGAAAAAGAACATTCTCCAACCATTTCTTAAGGTTTTGAAGAATTCCTATAAATACCAACTTTTCATGATGATTCACTTCATGAATCTCTTCATGAGGAATCAACTTCTCAAGGATCATCATTGAATGTGAGACAAATCCACACTCTATTTAAACACATTGGTAGATGGACTAAGGATCATCCTATAGGAAACATAATTGGAAATCCTTCTCGTTCTATTTCTATAAGAAAGAAACTCCAAATTGATGCCATGCGGTGTTATTTTGATACCTTCCTTACTTCTGTAGATCCAAAGAACTTCAAACAAGCAATGACTGAACCATCATGGATCGATGCAATTCAAGAAGAAAATCATGAATTTGAAAGGCTACAAGTTTGGGAATTGGTGCCGTGTCAAGATAAAGTGTTATTGATCAAACTTAAATGGATTTATAAGGTCAATACGAATGAATTTGGCAGGGTACTAAAGAATAATGCTAGACTAGTTACTCAAGGATTTAGGCAAGAAGAGGGAATCGATTTCGAGGAATCATTTGCACCTGTTGCTAGAATAGAGGCCATCTGTATCTTCGTAGCTAATGCCACTTATAAGAATATAACAATCTACCAAATGGATGTCAAAATGGCTTTCTTGAATGGAGAGCTCAAATAAGAGGTCTACATTTATCAACCAAAAGGATTTGTTGATCAGGACAACCCATCACATGTGTACAAGCTGAAAAAGGCCCTCTACGGTCTCAAACAAGCACCACGTGCATGGTACGACATGCTATCAAGCTTCCTAATCTCACAACATTTCTCCAAAGGTGTAGTTGATCCAACACTCTTCACACGGCATCCACTAATAATGCCATGTGTAATGAGTTTGCTAATCAGATGACCACTAAGTTCAAGATGTCAATGATGGGGCAAATGTCATTCTTTTTAGGATTACAAATTTCCCAAAGTCCTAGAGGCATCTTATTAACCAATCTAAATACGCTTATGAAATTGTTATAAAATATGGTTTGCTTACTATTGATTCTAGTGACACACCCTTGGTAGAAAAAAGTAAACGGGATGAAGATCTACAGGGGAAATAAGTTGATGCTACACTTTACCGTGGCATGATTGGATCCCTTATGTATTTTACATCCAGTAGACCTGACCTTATCTATGCAGTCTACTTATGTGCTCGGTATCAGGCAAAGCCTATCAAAAAGCACTTACAAGTAGTAAAATAGATCTTTTGATACCTTAAGGGAACATTAACATAGGTCTCTGGTACTCGAAGGATACCGGTATGTCTCTAATAGCATATGCAGATGCAGACCACACGGGGTGTTAGGACACTAGACGTAGTACATCTGGAAGCGCTCAGTTCTTAGGAAACAAACTTGTTAGCTGGTCGTCCAAGAAGAAAAAGTTCACGACCATCTCGAGTACAGAGGCTGAATATATTGCCTTATCTGGGTGTTGTGCTCAAATCCTATGGATGCGTTCACAGCTAACAGATTATGGTTTTCAATTCATTAAGATTCCTTTGTACTACGATAACAAAAGTGTAATTGATTTATACCGCAATAATGTTCAACACTCACGAGCAAAGCACCTCGATGTTCACTACCATTTCATAAAGGAGCAAGTGGAGAATGGAATTATGGAGCTATACTTTGTCCGGGCTGAATACCAACTGTCTGACATATTCACCAAACCTTTAACTAGAGAAAGATTCAACTTCTTGATCGAAAAGCTAGGTATGAGAAGCATGTCTTCAAAAACGTTGAAACGTTTGGCAGAGGAAACGGACGAGTGATGGTGGTAACTCATATCCTGTATAATATGTACATAAGAAAACATAAAAACACAAAAATATTTTTTCTTTTATATAAATTTTTCAAAAAGAAAAAAAAATAAAAAAATAAGAAAAATATAAAAAATATGTATCTCTGGCATGTCTTTTGAAAATCGATAACATTTACGGCCTTAGAAATGTCATTTAATAATGATACAAGGCTGTAAATGAAGTTCGAGCAGAAGTTCATAAGATTTCAAAACATGCCAAAAATGGCTTGCTATTATTTCGGATAGCAACCCGATCATCATCTCAAAGGCAAGTATTTCAAAAAGAAAACTTGTCCTCTCAATGGGAATTTATTCTCGGGTATAGTCTACTTTATGACCATGCAAAGGCTTGTGATTACTTTGCATCACAACCCGTGCTTCCTACATTCCATAAGTGTACGTATCAGTGCACTTATGCGTCAAAATAAGAGAAATCTTATTTATCATGGTGTTGATTTTCAAAAATAATATAATCATCTTCAGAAATTCATTAGAAAAATCATTTTTTTTCAAAGACATTTAACCACTCAAACAATGACTATAGCTCTTTAAATAAAAAACGGGTCATTGTTTGAGGGGGAGAAAATGTTAAATATCTTCTTCAAAAAGGTCAATTTATGATAAAAAGAAACAGTTTTAAACATGAAAGGGTGAATAATTAAAGGTGAGTTAATTAATTTTAACTCAATTGGGCTTTATTTGTTATGTGTTTAATTCTTTAAGGATAGTACTACAAAATGAGGGTCCTAATCTTGATAAATAAACATTAGGGGCTAGTTTTTCCATTTGGGAAACTTAATTGAACCTTAGGTAAAGTTTATTAAGAAATTGGAAGCTCTAGCAAACCTTAGGGGGCCTTTTTGCCAAAACCCAAAAGAGTTAAAACAAAAACACCCCCTTCCCTGTTTGTTATACACACACGAATACAAAACCATAAACCTCCATTGTTAAATTTCAAAAACCTTCAAGAACTCGTTTCATCTTCGTTTTAATCTTAAGGTACACTTGTCTTAATGTTATAACTTCCATATATCAGACCTAATTTTGGATTTATGCTCGTCACCCTAAAAGTGGATGAAATGTTAAATTGATTAAAGGGTTTTAGTCCTATAGGGGTCTAGATGTTGTACCTATAACAGTTTCTAATGGGGATAATGCATTCGCATGTTGTAAGTGGTTCTTGATGTCGAACTAGTTGGAAAAATGGGCAAGAACTTGTAAAAGTTCATGGGTTTGGGTCTAGAATTGCTATAATGATTGTTTGTATGCATTTGAGTGTTATTAAACATGTTTGTATGTTATATCTTGAATATCTTGGATTTTTGTGTTCTTATGGGTCGAACAAGTCTTAAGTCAAGATTTTAGGTGGTTAATTCGTGATTTAAATGTGTAATATGTTTCCTATATGCTATGTGGTCATGATATGTTGGATAGTGATGCTTGAAAAAGGTGTAAAATGTTGGTGTAATTTTTACATAGGCGAATTATACATCCTTACATAAGCGAACTATATACAAATCTTAACACATGCGAACTATACATAGTTAAATAGGCAAACTATACATTGGTTGTTAACACAGGAAAACTATACCTAAATACATAGGCAAACTATACACTAAGTGTTACACATGCGAACTATACATGTTAATGTAGGCGAATTAAACACAAATGATAACACGGGCGAATTATACATGCATTCACAGTCGAACTATACACTAGGTTCAATACATGCGAATTATACACACTCTATAGGCAAACTATACATGATTTTTTGTAGGAAAACTAATCTCATAATCTTGGTAATCTAATATCATAACCTAATCTAAGTATAATTAAACCTTAACTTATCATGTAGTGATTAATTTAGGTCTAGTTTATCCTTAGAAATGTTTAGTGATTGCCCTGATTTCTATAGATTGCCTATAGTTAGTGTGATGTTAGATTATGTGTTTCAACTAGTTACATGTGTGTCAATACTTTGCCTTTTATTTATGTGCATAACTCCTTTTGTAAATTAGTATTGCATTGTCTTTCAGTGATATATATTTGCTTGTATATGAACTATATGTGACAAATCTTAGCAGAATCATGTCTTCCATTACTGCTCAACAAACCAAACTTGATCTGGAACTTGTTCCAAAGGAGAAAAGACTTGACATTGGAAAATGCAACAAAAGACTTAATCCTGGAAAGATCCAAAGAGAGACCACATTTCAAGTTGTTTTGGATGCTCTGGCTCTCACTCCATGCTACTTTGCATTTCTCATCACTGCTGATGTTCCAGAAGTCTACATGCATCAATTCTGGGATTCTGTTTACAAGCATGATACTTTTTATAGATCAAAATAGACAAAAGGAATAGATTCAAATTCAATCTAGAACTCTTTAGAGATATCTTTAAGATCGGCCCTTGAGTACAGGGTCAAGACTTTGATGCACTTCCTATAGATGAAGAAATTATGTCTTTCTTAAGAGGTCTTTGATGACATCAAATAATGTCACTTTATTATATCATTTATCCCATCTATTTTGCTCACTTTTATATAATTATTGCATTATTTGGTACTTAATTGCTTTAAAGTTGATAAATGCAGTAATCCAGGAGTGTTTTGTAAAGACAAGCAAAAGGGCGCATAATTTAGAGCTAAAACAAAGATATTTGAAGAATGCTAGTTTCTGACTACATACGTCGTATCCAATGAAAGAGATACGGCGTATCCGCACCAAGACTTCACAATAAAACGCGTTTGACCAATTCCCAATACGGCGTACCCCTTATGTTTCCATACGCCATATCCACGAAGATAACTATTCGAAGATATAGTAAATAAAGTAAATTGGGAAAGATATCATTGATTGATTGAGAACATAGCATGCACTCCAAGGAATCCAGCCTAATATGCCATATCGACCTTGCTAGATACGGCGTATCGAGTCTTTTTCAGACATTATAAATAGAAGACTCCAAAACAAGTTTTTAGTGTGCAATATCATATTCTTTATACCAAACTCATTGAAGATGAATTTTAGAAGAGAAGATCAGCCACCAAGGTCAAGCATTAATCACGAATCCATAGAAGACATCGTGTAATTTTTACTCTCTTAATCGTTCGATTTTCATTGTTTGATTGCACTTGTATAATTATAATGGCTGTGGGCTAATACCCTCGGGTATTAGCCATCTTAATGAAAGTTTAATGTTTGGTTTGTTTTTAAAATCGATTTCTTAATTTATCTTTGATTGTATAATTATGTTTACCGCCTCATACTTCTTTATGTGTTTGAATATGTGACCTATCATTCAATTGGATCTAGTGATACGAACCAAGTAATCTAGATACCGGGATAGCTCTCCATATCGTGCTTTATATTACTGGACCAATAGGATCCCAAATAACGTTCGATCTTTGTCTTTGAATTTTGAGCTTAGTTGGACCGGTAGGTGACCCGTTTATGTTTCAGCAATCATGCTCTTAATTAACTGATAAAGATTTGAATAGTAGACTACCAGTATATAAAACATCGTCAAACAATAAGTGGGTAAAGTCTCGTTGGGCTAGGGTTTTGACAGGATCACCACTACTTTGATTCCCTTAGATAGATTATAATTAAACTAAAGGATGCTTTATGCGGATTTGTGAAAGGATTAATCATGTCTAGGTCTTAGGGTGATGTCCCGCCTAAGTCTTAAGAATGATATGCAGCTTTGAGATAAGTAAATCATTGCACTAAAACAAACAAAACAACATTAAACTGGATTTAATATGGTTAATAGAGTTTTCTATCATTTGGCATGTACCGCTTTTCTATCTTCTAATTTTCTTCTTTTGTGTTTATTGTCTGTTGAATTGATATTTGTCTCCACAAAACCTGTGCCAGTCTCTCAGGCTAAAAACCCCCATATCATTAGACAATGTATATAGCATAGGTTTAACCAGTAAATAGACTAATTAGAACTAATTAAAATACTAATAGAATTTAGGATTAATGTTTCACTCTTAGTGTTCGACACCCTACTTACCGCGAAACTCCATCTTGACCGGGTACACTGCTCGTTAAAGTGTTGTTTTAGGTTTGTCAGCTAAACATTAATGTAAAACTTGATAATCAAATAATTGACCCTACACGATAGCACATCAGGTTTTTGGCGCCGTTTCCAGGGAGTGAATTTATTAAACCATATTCTTATTAGTATTTCTAACCATTAATGAGTTTAGTTTAGTGTAATCTAATTATTTAATTTTGTTTGTATTTATTTGCATTACGTGCTTAAATTGTTTATTTAAATTCCCGCATTTTATTATCTTTAAATAGTATTATGTTCTGACAGATCACCTGATACGCTGTATCCACCAGTTAGAAACGAAGTATCAAACCTTCTATTCAGAACAACGTATTGAGTTTACAGTCTAAATGATGTATCTGTTCTTCCAAACAATACGGCATATTCTGTGAACTCAATACGGCATACTAGTATTCAACAGACCTATACGGCATATTCAAACTAATTGAATACGGTGTATCTATCATCTAATACAGTAGTGTAACACCCCCATTTTTACAATATAGCAGCAGAAGCTAATCTGGGGTATTACTTCATGGGTACAACAATCATAATCATAGAAAACGACCCAAAAGAGACGTTGTTCAAAAGATACGTTATCATTCATTTCAAATAAGAGTTTTACAAAGGCAGGTCCCAAAATCTAGAAACATAAAATGTGAATGATAACAAGTTTTAGCCATCTTCATGTCCATCCCACTCCATGCCATAAGTTGCTCAATTACCTGAGATAAACATTCATAAAAAGGGTCAACACAAAGGTTGAGTGAAATTCATAGGTTTGAAATGTAATAGTTAAATACAAGTTATCATAATTGGAAATATTGGTATTGCAGGAATAATTATCATGAAGAACATTATTGTCATAGTGAATAGTATTATCATCCTAAACTCATGAATCACATAAAGAGATATTGGGAGATACTACCTAAAGAGATATTAGGAGATACTTCCCAAAGAGATATTAGGAGATACTACCCAAAGAGATATTGGGAGATACTATCCAAAGAGATATTGGGAGATATTACCCAAATAGATATCTTTATGTACTTCAATACGAGTTAAGCTCACACACACGCAATCTCTGAGGCACTTAACACGCTCACAAAATAACACATGAGACACATTAACGTACAACACTCGTCCTATCTTCAACACACGCGAGCGCAATAAGACTTTATCTCGGCCACAGCTAATCAAACTGGTCAAAACATCGGAATATACACTTTAAAGGCACACGCGCGCTAAACTCGCGCTAATCCCCATAGCAATGTCTCTATCTATTCGCTTACTCACGCATACACACTTCCACTTCAGCAACACGGCTACTACAATACTACTCTATTCTTAGTAGCGCGCCCATTCAAATTCATATCCACAGGACAAAGTGCGTCTCAATTAGATGGTGAATGTGCTACCCTTCATCACTATCTTACGGATAACCTACACATTAAGAGTACCTAATGTAAGCAGCGCTATCACAGCGAGTGCTCTCATATTCAGAAATATGACCACACAAGCCACGTATTATCCTCATCACATACGCAGCTGAGAGCGGAACACAAAACCAGGAGCTATCTCTTGTGAACAAGCTCGGCTCACACACGCAAGATGGACTATCGTGACTCGCTGGTGGCGAGGTGCATTCGAATTCCTGCTAGTCGGTGTCGAGTCGTGAGCTCTTCGCTTACTCTACAGTCAGATATCCGCAAGCATAGATAGCAACTCTATCTCTCTCGGACGCAGCGTCTGCAAGGTCCGCGCATTGCCTGACAGCTACACACTGTAACTACTAACCTCGCGCATCTTCACAACTTTCACAAAGAATACGTGTAACTTACAGACACGCACTCGTCTTCCAATCGATTATTAGTGAGAGGATACACGATCCACGAGAGCAGAAGCGCGACAC
Organism: Tanacetum coccineum; assembly: GCA_026074375.1. Lineage (NCBI taxonomy): Eukaryota > Viridiplantae > Streptophyta > Magnoliopsida > Asterales > Asteraceae > Tanacetum > Tanacetum coccineum. The sequence goes on from BQNB010065666.1 coordinate 10,958, forward strand.
GTCAGCGCTTCACACTACACACGGAGTATGATCACTCAGGACCTCATCTCTCATCTCTCAGTACTATTTAACTGTACAGAGGAGATATATGTAGTATGTACATTCTGGTGCAGAGATGAACGTTGTCGAACTGTTGGCTCGATTTAAACATGTTCTGTGATGACAGCGACACAGGTATGTGCGAGGAGAGATACAAGAGACATTGAAATTCTCAGTCTAGGCATAAAACGGAGTCATTACGACAGAGCGTATAGGATAGAGAGAGAGTGGACAGGAGAGCGCAGTAACACATGAGGTGGTGATACTACTTTTTTGAGGATTATCTATATGAGTGGGGAGTTTGAAGTGGTAAGTATATAGTGTAGATTGTTATAGATATAGATACTGATAGGAGGTAGAGATTTGTTCGTGGGTAGTATTATTTATTCAGGTTGAGGATGTGTCGTGATATGAAGAATTGTGAGGTCACAGCACTCTCCATCTGTATACTAGATGGATGTGAGTACTACAATGTATAGGTCTAAATGAGGTTGACAGTACACAGGTGTGTTATACTACAGGAGAGAGGGTGAGTGGTAGACACTTCAGATGTTCGGCAGTCACACGCGCGAGGTGGAGACAGGAGTTCAGTGGATCTCTACGTGTGGCATAGCAGTGAGTGTGGAGCGTTCAGTAACACAGACAGAGGGGGTATATATGATTTCTTGATCTGGTAAGAGGATAGAGGGATACACTAGATACACAACGAGGTCTGTTAGTGGAGTCACAGGAGGTGTGGTAGTATTAGGTACGACTTTTAGTAGATGTTGTGGTTCTCTGATAGCGTGTGGATTTTTCTCTGAATTCAGAGTCGAGTAGGGGAGGGAGATGGGTGGAGAGATCTCTGATATTTGGAGGGTAGAAGAGGATGAACATGACAGATGTTGATACTGGAGGGGATTACATGAGACACGTCACTACATGATAGATGGGGATATTAAAGTATGGTTAGGGGTGGACTGTTGTTGAGGATTGAGGAGGAGCGTGGTGTTCAGTGGGGTGCAGATAGAGACACTGGTGGTACACACATGGATGATCTAGTAATAGTATGGTTACTGTTCTCACTAGAGGTGCTTTGGATTGATAGGCACGGCATGACAGAGTCAGAGAGGAGCAAAGTGAGCATTTCTAGCAGTGCGTATGATCACAGAGAGGCAGTCTTGGGACGGGTCAAGTGAGTGATTCTAGACTTACACTGAGGACACGTGTGCACGGTCACGGAATCTATTGGGGGATTTAGCGGATTAGGACAATGAGGTTCTCTGATCTGAGGCGAGGTATTCTGATATGAGTCTGATGTGAGGTGAATACAATTCGTATAGGTAGCTTAATGGACACATAACATATCTCACATATTCTAGTATAACTTATGTGTATAGGTGACTGGATCTGAGTTCGAGAGTAGACTGAGAACTCTTTGTGTTCTAGATCGGACTCTGTATGTTTTGTACGGTACATGAGTAAGGAGAGTGGTTAGGATAGATTTTCGTGTCTGTGGCTACGTCTAGTGAAATTTAGCATTGAGTTCTCTAGGTGGGAGGTGGTATCAGATCTAGATGGATGTTGGGTATCAAGTCATGAGTGGCGAGTGTGTAATTTTTCAAGACCATGGAGGTAGATCATGGAGTAGCACAGAGTGTGATAATAGTTATATATCTCATATCATCTCTATCTATCTATAGAATCATTGTATGTTGTGGTCACAGCAGGTGTCGAGAGCGGTTCTACAGTTCTGCTAGACTCACATGTGATATGGATCTAAGGATGATATGTGGGAGAGACAGAGTCTACTGAGTGTCTCATAGTGCAAGGGGGGGGGTAGGTGCGGTAATGAGGTTGATCTTAGCTCTGAGGCACAGTGTGGTACAGCGGGTACACACACAGTTTTATACACATCTTCTCTTATATCGAATCAATCTGAGCGGTAGGTACAACTGAAGGATAGTAGGATGTAGTGAGGTCATAGGAACGAGAGTAGGACACACGAGAGAGTAGTGTTAGTATGATAGTGATGGACAGAGGAGACAGAATGGGATGGTCTAGGACAGACACGACTGAGACACACATAGTCTCGTAGAGCACACTGTGCAGACATAGATTGACATGTTAAATGGAGGTCTGGTAGCGCAGACAGTGGGGTACAGATATGTATCAAGGCGTTAGTATAGATATCTACGTATGGGACAGTCGTGTGTGGTGATAGCTTCTGTGGAGGGAGCTATTATCTATCACTAGGATCTCAGAAGATCACACATAGACTTGGAGTGGTCCATAGAGTTTACACTGAGAGATATACTTTATAGTGTGTGGGAGAGGTGTCTACACAACAGTCAGAACACAATTGAGTCTGTTATGGCGAGGGTAGTCACACTCAACAGAAGAGGAGGGCAGGTGATAGTTAAGGATCTAAGGCGGCACGATGAGGTGTGTCCTAGGGCACACGACCCATAGAGGATGAGGCGAGTGGTGGAATGCGGGGTGAGCGTGCACTGAGAGTAGGAGAGGAGTAGACAGGCGTGGGGTGAGCGCGAGGGAGCGAGGTCTCCTAGAACAGGACATTTGGTGGACAGTAGTGAGAGAGGTGGACTTACATAGATCAGTCAGAGAGCGGCGACATGATATTATACACACGTTGGTCGTGATAGTCTTGTGTCACATGGGATCATATGGGACTATTTAGTGCACAGTCTCTAGAGTGTTAGTGTAGATTATGATTAGAGTTTGGTGAGCACAGAGGTGATCTCTGTCACTGTGTAGACTCTAAGACAACACGAGACGAGTTAGTGTAGTCACATGGGTGATGTATGTATCAGTTCTTCTAATGTGTGTGGACCCTAGGTAGTTCTCACTATGTTTAAATGGACACACACACAGATCTTCATAACACGTGCGAGGATAGTTACACGACATACGTGCAGAGGAGTGGGAATTAAGTAAGGGTTAGGACACATTATAATATGTAGATGTGTATGTTTTAGGTAGACTACGGAGTGTTACTTTTCTTGATGTCACAACACTGGTGATGGATCAAGTACAGAGTGTCACGCACATTATGGGGCGAGTGTAGTAGTTTTTCGAGCTCTCTCAACATGGTCTTCTGTCTATTCATATCGTGATCTGGAGAGGGACGGTAGTTCTGAGTGGAGAGTGTGGGTTGAGGGGCGTGATATGATAGAGGTGATGGAAGATGGAGATTGGGGACGATGGAGGAAGACACATTCTATTCTTATTCTCAGAAGTAGAGTAGTGCGATATTAAGACGTGATTGTATGAGTCACAGGTGGTGGTTATGAGGTGTGATAGGGTCACTATCATCTCACATGTAAGGGACACGGTTCTAGCTCACTTAAATGCTTCTAGTGTCTTTTATTATGGATTCTCACAGTTAGTATTTGCTTTAGACTGTCTGAGTAGGGGGGTATTACTGTAATAGGGTTGAGGTTGGGTTATTTGTATCATCAGACGCACATTCATGTCTTAGTTGAGTCAACTGTGCAGGTAGATGATAGCTGATCTACAATGAACTGTGGTATCTGAATTACTTCATAAACTTGACAAGATATACACTGAGACAGTAGGTACACCTCAAACAATACTGTATTTCTCTAGCACTTCTATTAGCAGTCTGGTTACAACTGAGGGGTCATGACTTACTAGTGGTAATTGACACATTGGTATCTAGTGTCATTTAGACACTCACGGAGTATGGGAGAGACTCTTATAGACTAGATAGTGGGTTACAATACTTACAGGTGTAGGACGATCTGAGGAGACGACACTTTACATGACAACGCACTACGTGGTGCGCACACAACTGATACAAGTCATTCTATCAGGGGACACTGACTGTTGAGTATCAACATGATCAATATAATTATGTATAGCAACTAGATAATTGAACAATCATTAGTACTAATAAGAGACTATGATTCACTAGTCATGATTAGTCTATCACACTATAGCAAGATCACAATGATCATGATTGAAGACGAGTCAATTTGTGAGGGGATAGTTATTGGTGGGGGATAGTGTTGTGAGGTGTTGTTTGAATTTTGTAGGTTTGAGGAGGAGGTGGGTTGGTGATGTTGTTTGGAAGTGGGATTGAGAGGGAGAACATTGAGAATTTGAGAGGTGGTGGGGGATTATGAGGGGGTGGTGGGGGGTGTTGTGTTTTGGGTTGGGGGTTGTGGTTGGGGGGGGTGGTGTTTGGGGTGGTGTTTTGGGGGGTGGTTTTTGGGTTTGTTAGGGGGGGGGTAGGGGATAAGAAAGGGGGGATAGGGGATTTGTTTTTTGTTTTTGTTTATTGTTGTTGTTGTTGGTGTGTTGTTGTTGTTGTTGTCTTGTTGTTTTTTTTTTTGTTGGTGATTATAAGAGGATGATTAATTGGAAGGTGTTTTATTTTTTTTAGTTTTTTTTTTTTTTATTTTTTGGTTTTTTTATTTTTTTTTTTTTTTTTTATTTTTTTTTTTTTTTTGTTTTGTGAAATTAGGGGGATAGGGTTAAAGTAAGGAGGATGGGGTGATTATGTTAATGGTGGTATTGGAAGGAAGTTAAGGTGGTGTAGGGTTATGGAAGGTGGGTATGGGATGGGTCTAGGATGTGTGTGATTAGTTGGTGGGGGGGTCTCGTACGCGTTTCGCTTTAAGTAAGTGTTAAGTTAAAATCGCGTGAACTAAAAATCAACAACCAACGTAAACGGACACCAAACGAATTGAAGTTTTCGTCAAACAAGCAATATATTATTTTACGAAAGTAATAATTAACTTTTTAAATTTATTTTTATCGGTTACGTAAAATGTTTATGTTTTACAATTAAATACATTTAGGTATACCCAGAATCACCAAGAATTAAATCTAAGCTTCATACAAATAATCATTTTTTATTTCCAATGAACTAAAAGTTTATAAAACTTTACACAACTTATCAATTGGATGCCACATTTGAAAAGGAAAGAAACACAAGAAATAAACATTTTTTTTACTTACATACAACTTATTTCTTTCTCATTTCTACTTCAAGTAAATGAAAATTACTTACATTTTATTATCAAAATGTTACAAGTAAATATCTAGTAACAAGAACCCTTGAAAGCATGAACTATAGAAAACAGGAAATGGGCTTTTGGTTTTGGGCTTTTGTGATCCAAATAGTATAGAAGGGCCCAAAGGGTAGTTTAGTAATATAAATATAAATATCGTTTTTACATGCATATTTGTATTAACACAAAATAATATTCAGCTGTTTATACGATGATAATTGTAGATCGTGAATTTGAACGATGGACAAAATATTGGTTTAAATTAGTAATCTCAAAGTTCATTTATGTTTTAAGTGACAGTCGTGGCTCAGTTTCTTGTATCAGGCTATTCTTAAGTTTAAAAACTAAAGTGATGTTTTGGAAAAGAACCTTCTTTTCTACATAATTTTGGTTCTTAGTTATTATCATGAAGTTAATACATAGAAAACAAATTAGTTTTGAAAACTGATTTATGAATGGTTTGGTAAGCTTTTATACCAAGTACTATTATTTGCTTAACACTCAGTACTATTATTTTCTTAACACTCTGATACAATTCCAATGTAACATTTTCTTAACAAAGATTTTGAGTAAGTAGAAGTAGTGGTGTACATACTTCTCCTTGCATACTAATAGTTACTTTTGGGATTGAACATGCACATACCTTCTGTATCCAAAACTTGTGAAACATTCCACTTCTTGATTATATAATTATATATTCGAACAGGGACGAAGCCAGGGAGGAGGGGGCTAGAGGGTGTTTCCCCCCCCCCCCTCCCCCCCCCCCCCCCCCACCCACCCCAACTGGCCAACTCGCCTATCTTATAGCTTTAATAATATTTGTGGTATATTGCCAGTATGGAAGATGAAGTAAAAGGAAAAAGAAGATCATATATGAAAGATGAAGTAAAAGGAAGAAGAAGATCATATATGAAAAGAGAAGGACGATGAATATTAAAAATAAAAAGTACAACACTAATTAATGTCACCCACGTGAATGAATGTAAAGACAGTAAATAGGTTTTTTTTAATTAGTTAAAACAAAAAAGTCTAAATATTTGTTTTTGTTTTAACTTGCCTGTTCCTCTTTCATATCTTTAACTTTCTAAAGTAATGTCTATTTTGTTATTTGCACAAAAAAATTCTTGATATTTACAAACTTAAATATACGAGCTATATTTTTGGTAACCTTGTAATTCGGAGTTTATCTATTTATATTGTAATATTTTTTATTGCTAATAAAAGTAGGTATCAAGATGTGCCGCTTAACGTAATTACGATACATTTTTTAAAAGATAGAGTTGCCATTTGTTTACAAGGAACATTTTCCAACGACTCGTTCATGTAATCAAAAAACTCATGAGCTGCCCTGCTTGTGCCAATGACCCATATCTAGAATAATGGCACTTTTATCTTCTTTAGTTTCCTAACTTCACTACCATTTATACAAACGTTTGCATATTTTGTTCATTTTCTTAATTAATCAACTGAAAAAAAATCATCGAAGCCATATGTCGAACGATTTAAAATTCAATACAGGTTATGTTACTATCGGGAAAAAAAAATTGAGCCCCCCTTAATACAAATTCCTGATTTTGTCTCTGTATTCAAAACTTTCATATTGGCACGACGTGAATAAGAACATTATAGAAGAGCTATTTTCATTGGAGAAAGAGTTGGATGACATCCTCTTAATATCCTCTTAACATATAGAAAGAAATTGATATTCATGTTCCCTATTATTAAAGTTGCAAGAGCAAGAAAGTTAAAACAGGTTGTTTACATAGGGTTTTTAAAGTGATCATTTGATTATTTCGTTTTTAAGTCATGAATGTTCTGTTTCTGTCGCATGGGTATATAGTGATATTTCAAGACTGATAGAGCACTTGTGACTGTTTCGTAATTGTTGTTAATTGAAGGTATTGGGCATTTGAGATGTAACGGATTTTTTTTCTATTGTATTCTTTACTTGTGGAGGTGTGCGTAGATAGAAGAGTTAAACGATTACATTTTCTGTATGATTGTGGTCATGCTCTATTTTAAATTTTAAGCTTTCCAAGGATTAAATTTTAAACTCCATATGCTCAAAAATTTGCGATAGCATCATTAATTCTCCAAGCAAAGATGTGCACTTAGATTTTTGAGTTCTTATCAAGAATTTGTGTTATCATCTCCAATATGCTATTTTTTTTAAAGTCATTGAATAGTTTTTCATATTAAGGGTCCGTTTGGTTTGAGGGATTAGCTTGGGTTTTAGGTTTAAAACTTCTAATCAAATGTTTGTTTGCATTTTTGTATTCGGGTTTAGATTTATAATCCAAATATTTAAGCATCCACTAAATATAGGGGGTGTAAGGGGTTTTATGACAAGCGTGAGCTTAAATAATTTCTCTTTTACATCTTTTTTTTATCCTCTCATTATTAATAAATAATTTTTAATTCATATTTTAATATATGGTATATCTTTAAATATTATTTTCTTTCTTTTTTATCATAAAGTTTGGACTTACCAAAACCCCTTATATAAGCTAATAAGTCCACTCATATAAGCTTAGTCAAACACTTAATTTAGGTTTATTTAACACATATAAGCTAATACGCTCCAAACACAACTTTTGTTCCTCACATTATTCATTGCCACGATGCTTCTTTCGATCGTATGTAAGGCGCCAACTGCAATTGGGCTGCAAAGTAAGCTCAACGAAATCGTTTAAACTTACTGAAATTAATATCATATCTACCCGGTTGGCTTTTGCATCATCAATTAAAGATATACTAATATACATAGAACGTTGATTGCATATTTTATTGACAACAAGTCTTGTGACACAAACGCCTCTTTTAGCAAGTATTTGTGTCATACCATACATAGTAACCAGAGTTTTTCCGAGATTTTGGATACTCAGAATTTCGAATTATGAAAATTTTTGAAGTTAGAAAATCAAGTGAACGAAAGAGTGATATTAAAAGCTAATACCAATAAATTATTATAGCTTAATAAATGACGCATCAATCTATAATTGACTTATAGTTTCACTTAAACTATATTTTGACCTTGTTTGATTTTAGTTATTTGAAACTCATTATCTATTATTCTATTTTTAGAAAGCAACTTAACACTCCCTATTCCCTAATACAATGTATGGGCTGAATACTCCCCCTTAGTCCCTGTTATGATCCATAGGCTTAATAAAATGTTTGAAATTTGAAGAAATTATGTTAGCCCATAACCACGGATCTAATCAAATCTTAAACAAACATAAGTATGCAATTCATGTACGATTCCTAACTTCCAAAGTCCAAACTATGAGCACAGATGGTCTTGTCTCTAAATCAATAATGGATTTATGCATTTGCATAGATTTAGCTGTCGGACTATCAATGCAATTTTTAAAGTGATACGTGGACTGTTTGATTTTGATTTGTGATGGAAGTCTATCGTTTCTGATGGCTGCTCTTGTTGTGTAGGTCAAGTGTGCAAGTCTATGATATGATTTGAGCAGTAAAATAAATAAAATACTCCTTATTTAAGGAATATAATTATAGCACTTTATAGAATAAATTTAAGTAGGAATGTATAGAGACGTCTCATGATCCGTTTAACATCTATGATTTACTTCAGAAACAAGACGGAGGTGCGATTAATTCTGGATCGGATAAAAGCATCCCTTATCCTCCAGGTTTTACTCCTGAACAAGATAAACTCCAAACTGATATTCTTGAGGAGAAGGTTACGAAACCTGGGTCGTTTCACAGCCGGTCTGAGGGCTTTAGTTCTCGTGTTTTGGAGGAGGAGCAGCATGTTGACGATCAATTTTCCCCTGGAGACCTTAGCAAAGGACTTAATCCAAAGAAAGGAGGCTCTATTCTGGAGGTACTAGATGATATGATCAAAATTGGACAAACTATGGGGTACATTATGGATGGATGCGTGAAAGATATGTAGAGGATCATTGGATCTCAAGGAGTTCATGAAGTGATTCAATGAATTGCTTGTCGCTTAATATTCAAGGCCTAATGTTGATCCCACGCCTTGCTCAATTCTTTACGTAGTAAAGTGTTTGTTGCCTTGGATGAATCCAAAATAACAAAGATTGAGACTTTGTATGTATACCAAAGTGTATGCGGAATTTACACTTTGATACTCTAGAGGTGTTTATCAATAGAACAGTAATAATCAAACAACCAATGAACAATGAAGTAATAACAAACTGCTTCAATATTAATAGAATAATAATACGAGTACTCTTGTAGTACTGGGGTTACAACCTTAAAGCTATCACAATCTTTTTCTAAAACTATTCGTCTAAGTATATTTATATCCTAAACCTAGGATCTCCTTTTATAGAACACAAGGAGTCCTTTACAAGATAACTATCTATCTTTCTGGATCAGTTACAAACATCCCATAATAATCTCCATGCATACTTATCTCCAAGTCAGTAGCTTTGACCATCAGCAATATCAACTCTTTCTTCTAGCAGTATTAACTAACTCTGGCAGTATTAAGTTTGTACTGGCAGTATTAACTCCATTAGTACTGTTAGTTATACCTTGGCAGTATTAACTCTTGTGAAGATTTATTCCCAACAATCCTCCCCTAAACTTGTAATTGTCCTTCAAATCATCAAGTTTCTTCTGAATTAAATCTTCTAGTCTTTTTCCTTTGCTGATGATTCTTTCAAACATTTCTTCTACTTCTGCACTTGAGATCTTATAAACCTTAGAAGTTCAAACGCCTGTGAACTCTCATGATCAACCTCCAATTTCCTTTTCAACATCTTGGAAATCATCTCTTGACTTAGAGGGTATTTCTTCTCTGTCAGCATATGTATGGCTATACCATTCTGCATCAGGAAAATGTGAATACCACAAAAATCATATAAACTCCAACTAATCACATTATATTCATGCTGACTCTTCCATAATTCATCTTCATCAGGCTCAAATAAAGTATGTAAATCTCCCCAAAGCATCAAATCATACCCCTCTGGTCTTGAAGTACTATACCTTTCCTTGACTAGTCTGTACAATTCCTCTACATCCTGTCTATCAAAGTCTTCAAGCATCTCACTCAAAACCTTGTAGTTCTTGGAACTGCCATCTCCTCTGAAGATTTGATAATACATGAAATTCTCTGTCAAAACACAAGTCTTCTAATCCACAATGGGAAACTTCGTAGATAGAGATTCAACCTCTATAGGAACCTCTTCTCTTGGTATTATATCAAAAAATCCTTTGAGTTCTTCCTTCTCAGCATCTTCCTCCATCTTTTGTCTCTTCCTTGTGCTTTTTTTTCTAGGAATAGATTTCTTTCTTTTAGCTCCAGATTCTTTAGAAACTTCTTTCATTTCCTTCTGTGTAGCAACATCTTCTTCTTCAATCTTTTCAGGAGGCTTCATCTTTTCAGGAGACTTCATCTTTTCAGTTCCATGCTTCATAGGCTCAATGTGTTGATTAAAATCCCAAACCTTCTCAAAGATTGGCCTAATATCATTGTAAGACATTCCCTTGAAGTCACTAATCTTGTAGTTCCCCTGATTCTTCAAGTATTTGATCATATTTCTCCTTGCTTGGGCAACTGTCTTTGGCTTCATCTTTAGAGCATGATACCTTATGACTGAAGGATCATTCCAATCTATCTTCTTAGTAGACTTGGCTTCAGACATAGCTCTTTGCCTTTCCTCTTCATCCCACTGTCTAGCAATTTCTTCATCTCTTGCAATCTGTGCCCTTTGTTCTTCATTCATTTGTTCTTCTAGTCTGATGGCTTCAGCAAAACTTAATCTTTCTTGTTCAAGCTCTTTCTTAGACTTCTTCTTGGGCTCAGACTCTGTCATTATTGCTTTTCCCTTCTCAGCATCTTCTTCCAACTTTTGTCTCTTAACAATCCTTCTTTTTCTTGGAAGAGATTTCTTTCTTTTTGCTCCAGATTCTTTAACAACTTCTTTCATTTCTTCTTGTGTATCAACATCTTCTTCTTCAATCTTTTCAGGAGACTTCATCTTTTCAGGAGACTTCATCTTTTCAGTTCCATGCTCCATAGGCTCAATGTGTTGATTAAAATCCCAAACCTTTTCAAATATTGGCCTAATCTCATTATAAGACATTCCCTTGAAGTCACTAATCTTGTAGTTTCCCTGATTCTTCAAGTATTTGATCATGTTTCTCCTTGCTTGGGCAACTGTCTTTGGTTTCATCTTTAGAGCATGATACCTTATGACTGAAGGATCATTCCAATCTATCTTCTTAGTAGACTTGGCTTCAGACATAGCTCTTTGTCTTTCCTCTTTATCCCACTGTCTAGCAATTTCTTCATCTCTTGCAATCTGTGCCCTTTGTTCTTCATTCATTTGTTCTTCTAGTCTGATGGCTTCAGCAAAACTTAACCTTTCTTGTTCAAGCTCCTTCTTAGACTTTTTCTTGGGCTCAGACTCTATCATTATTGCTTTTCCCTTGTCTTGTCTTGTCCTTTGCTCTTCACTCCTTCTTCTATAAGTGACAGTTCTTCCAGCAGTACTAATATTTTCTTCAGCAGTACTAACTACTGGAACTTCACTAGCAGTACCTTTTGTTACACCAGCAGTACTAACTTTAGCACTCCCTTTCTCACTGCTTCCTTGATCTTGAATGACTTTAGTTGGAGTCACTTCTTGAATAAAAGGCTCAGTTTCAGTACCTGCTTTCTTTTAAACTTCTGCATCAGATAATTACCTCCTCTGTTTGGAAGAATCATCTTGAACATCTTCATCGTCTTCAGAAAGGACAACCTTAGCTCTTTTCCTTGATTTCCCAATCTTGTCTCTAGCCTCTAATTTCTTAACCCTGAGAATAAGCTTAGTGAAAGCAGAACTGTAAGGTTTCTTTGTCTTCCTCAAGTCATCCTCCAATACTCCAATCATGTCAGAAAGTTTGGTAACCAAATTCGTCAATTCATTAAGTTTCAAGCTACCCTCATCACTTCCATGTGAGTGAACAACATGGAGAGGTGAGTCATGGGGTGTAGGAAAATGTTGCTCTGCTCCAGGTGATGGTTGTGTTGGTGATGGTTGTGTTGCAGCAGTGGTATGTTCAGGTGAGTGTTGAGTTGAAGGTTCAGGTGAGTGTGAATGTAAAGGTTCAGATGAGGGTGAAGATGTGATTCGTGAAGGAGAAGTAGAAGGTTCAGTAACATCTAGCATAGTAGGAAATAAAGCAACTTCCTGGCCTGAATATCCCTTTGTAGGCCTCTTCATATTGTTAAAGACTTTGACACTAAGAGAGGGTACATGATATGTTCTTGAATGTTGTTGAAGTTGGTTCCTCTGCATATCTAGGCATATTTGAATGAACCTAGGGTACATTAAAAACTTATGGGGGCTAGAAATATTTGACACCATATGCTCAAAAATCATCCTAGAAAAATTATACTTCCTATTGGTAGCTAAACAGATAACAGCAGTGGCAATGTTACTACTAAACTGCTCCCAAGCAGTCTTCTTTGGGCTAAGGCAATGAAGAATATTGTGAATAAGAAACCTCCATTGAGGTGAAAAAGCACCCTTTTGAAAAGTTAACTTATCTGATTCAGTGTGATATCCCATAAGTGCCAATTGCTCAAAAATCTCTGAGTTGGGAATAGAAGTAATACCATCTTGATCATCCAACTTGAGATGTCGTCTTAAAGATGCTTCAGTGATAGTCATGGAGTGACCATCAATGGTAGCAATAATCTTGACTTCTCCATTATCATCAGTAGAAGCTTCAGCAGACCTCCAAAATTGTTTGATAAACGAGACAGAAACAACTGGCTTCTTTGTGAGTGCATAGCAAATGTGACTTCGATTTAGGAAATCGATGACTTGATGAAACCCTGCACTTCCTGTAGATTTCTCTAAAAACGCTACCATGTTGTGCTTGTCACAAAATTCTAAGTTTGCCATGAATTAAAGTGTGAGTAATCGAGTAGGATATGATCGTGGATGAATATATGAAGGCTGGAGAAAGTTAATTGAGATTTAAATAGAGAAACGTAGAGATATGGTTTGACCGACTTAAAGAAATTGAGTTTATCGTGATTAAATCAAACGTATATATAGTAAGATCACGAAAGTCCAATTGGTCAAACCCCTATATCATAGGAATTTGGCGGAAATATCTCAACGGCTCTATTAATTAATGAAAAATCTGTTAGGCCCAAACAGTACTAACGGTCATTCAGCAGTACTAAATTTGGTCTAGCAGTACTAAAATAAGCCTAGCAGTATTAACTTCTCCACCCAAAAGCAGTACAAACTCCAAAACTTTTGTAGCATTCAAAAATAGCATCACACAATCTCTCTTTCTGTTTTTAAGCTCACATTTAATCTCTCAATTCTTTTAACTCACTTTGCACTCTGTCTGTTTTTCACACATCTCTCTTTCTGTTTTTAAGCTCACCAATTCTCTCTATTCTTTTTGGCTCACAATTCACACAATAGTTTTTGCTAAACTACAGCCATTAGATTTTGATTAGTCTTTACCAATAGCCGTTTGCTTTGGACTAGCCAATGCTTCATTGTAAAAACATGGTGCATTGATGACCATATAGTTTTGAGTAAACTATCAACTATCAACGGATTTGAGAAGTCTTTACCAGGAGCCGTTTGCTCTGGACTAGTCAATTCTTTGTTGTCTATGAGACATGGTGAACTGATGAAATTTGTTGTGTGTGTGAAAAAACCACACTTAAAAGAACAAACAACATTCCTCCCTCAAATACTGAAACATTGAGTACAATTTTCACACTTCATTGCTTATCCTGAAAGTTTTAGTCGAACAAAGGAAAACATAATCTACCCTTTTTTCTTGTTAGCAGTATAAAATGGTACATAACAAAGATTAACAATGAGAAATATGAAATAACTAGCAGTACTAACTATAAGTAACAGTTTTGACAAACAGTTTTAAATATAACTAGCAGTACTAATTATAACTAGCAGTATTAATTTACAAGGAATTAACAGTACTAACATTTAACAAACTTTACAAAACAAACAAGAGATTTGGGCTTAGGTATTGAGCATTCAATTACTTGAGACAAGTACTGAAATCTACCAGCATCAGACCTTTTTGTAAGAAATATGCTTACATTTATGTTCTAGTGTCAATATAACCATTTGAATCAACTTTTTTGATTGCTGTCTCTTATAAAAGATGCCTAATTCTATATGGTTTTGTTTTAGAAATGTTGAACAGGATCTTCTATTATGCAGATACGTACTATGATTGTCAATATAAATAACAGTATTCATAAAATTGTACCCATAGTCCAGCAATTGGTTTTGAATCCAGAGAACCTGTCCACAGCAACTTGCAGCAGCCACATATTCAACCTCAGTTGTAGAAGTGGCAACTATAGTTTGTTTCTTGCATTGCCAAGAGATCAGCCTATTTCCCAAAAACTGACAACCTCCAGTTGTTGACTTCATATCTTCTGTAGCTCCAGCATAGTCACTGTCAGTGTAAGCAACTAATTCCAATGGAGATCCTTTAGACTACCAAGTCCTATGATGGTTTTCCTAAAAGGTATTAACGATTCTCTGAACAGCTAAGAGTTGGGAAGCAACTTTGGGAGAAACCTAAAACCTTGCACAGCATAACACTCAAACATGATCTCTGGCCTGGATGCTGTAAGGTCCCTCAAGAGCTATCATCGTCTATAAAGAGGTTCTCAACATCATCAGCATCTCCATCTTGAACCAAAGGCTTTTCAAATTGTTGAGTAGAGGCAAAACTTCACCATCAGCAGTAGTTGAACTTTCTAAAATCTCATGGACTTATTTATCTTGGACTGATAAATAATTCATTTCTTTTTCAGTTGGACTGTAATCCCAAAAAGAAGTGAGTTTCCCAATTGAACTCATTTGAAACTTATCCTTCATAAGCTTCTCAAACTCATCACATAATTCCTTCTTTGTAGATCCAAAGATAATGTCATCCACATAGATTTGAACAAGCAAGATATGTCCCTTTTGTCTCTTGATGAATAATGTTTGGTCAATATTTCCTCTTTCAAAACCATTGCACAAGAGATAACTTGCTAAAGTGTCATACCAAGCTCTGGGTGCTTGATGCAGGCCATATAATGCTTTCACTACCTTATAGACTTTATTAGGATGGCTAAGATCTTCAAAACCTGGAGGTGGACATACATATACCTCCTCTTCAATCTGTCCATACAGGAAGGCACTTTTTACATCCATTTGGTAGACCATAAAGCCCATATAAGAAGCATAAGCTAGGAACAGTCTGATGGCCTCAATTCTAGCCACAGGAGCAAAGACTTCATCATAGTCTATGCCCTCTTCTTGAGTATGTGCTTGAGCAACAAGTCTTGCTTTGTTTCCTGATGACCAATCCCTTTCATCTTCTTGTTTTCTGTTACCTACTTTGTACCAATTGCTCTATGACCTTTAGGTAAATCCCAAGATTCCCGGACCTTTTGTAGTTTGAATTGAAGGAGTTCCTTCCTGCATTGCTTCTACCCATGGCTGCATCTCGAAGAGGCTTGGAAACTCTTTATGGTTCTTCCTGAGGAGAGGAAACAAACAAAAAAGAAACATGTATGAAGATCCTGATGAGTCTTCCCTTATAGATAGGCACTAAGAAATCCTTTTTCAGAGTAAAGAAGTTTATCATCCTTTTGTTTGAATAGATAATTGCTACAATCACCAATCACATGCTCAATTGGATGATCTTAGTGAATTTTGTGTGAGGAGTGGTAGGACTAAGATTAAGGAATGTTCCCAATTCAATTTCTTGTTCCTCCACATGGGTCTTCAGATGAGGACTGGTTCCTACAAAGTCTGCAGGCGTAGCAGTAATTACTTCAGGAGGACAGTACTAACGTCTCTATACAGTATTAATTCTGTCTGCGTATTAACTTGTGGATCAGCTGGCATTTTCCTTAAGACTTGCTACCAAATGAGACTCTTTCTTATAGATCATCTTCATTGGTAACTCATCTTTATCTTCTATTTGAGCATCATCAACAATTTTTGGTGAAGCATCCTTCCAAATTGGCATTGCAATCCAATCTTGATCTTGTTGAGAAGATGTGCTAGACTCAGAAACTCCTTGTATACCTGCAAAATCATTAGAAGATTTTCCTGCAACCACTGGTACATAATTCATTGATTGAGTTAGAGAATCAAGATCAAACAGCCACTTTGGACCATTTCCTTCAATCATAGGCTTATTCTCTAAGAACCCAATATGGCAATATTTTCTGAACTTTTTGGTTCTAAAGTTGTATACCCTAAAAAGCTTTGCTACTTAATGAATTCCAAACAAAGAATCCTTCATCATCTTTTCATCAAACTTTTTTTTTTTAATAAAATATTTTATATTATAATATTACACCTTTATATTCCCCCCACACCCCTCCAAATTATCTAAGGTTCTTAAGAATAGTAACATGACATCCAAAAGGTTTCATGAAGCCTATAGCTGGTTTAAAACCTCTAAAGAGTTCATAAGGAGTCTTGTTATGAGGCTTGACTATTAAGACCCTATTCTGTACATAGCAAGCAGTAGAAACTGCTTCTGCCCAAAATGTGGTAGGTAACTTAGAGTCAGTAAATTGTTTAGCAGCTCAATGAGAGTCATATTCTTCCTTTCGCCCACAACTTTTGTGAGGAGTACCTGCTACACTATATTTCTTTTTAATACCTTTCTCCTTACAGTAATCATCCATCACCTTGTTTTTAAACTCTGTCCCATTATCACTTCTGATTATTTTAACTTTCTTATCACTTGGTTTTCTACCTCTTTGATAGTTTTTAGGAATTTCACTTGTTTCATCCCTTAGTTGTTAAAAAGAAAACCCATGAACATTACTATAATCTCAGTGACTACTAAGAGTAACTTTTTATGCATTAAACTACTGACAAAAGTTGGACCAAATAGATCCATGTGTAGCATAAACAATGGCTTAGTAATGGGATTAAAATCCTTGGTTTATAGAGGCTCTGTGTTGCTTGCCTTTAAGACAGGCAACACAGGTTTGGTCATTTCAAATCTTTTTAAAGGAAAATCTCATCTTACAAGAATTTTCTTGACAAGTTTATTAATATTCTTAAATTTATATGACCAAGCCTCCTATGCCAAGATTTGATTCTTCAGGATGTAGGCTTTTGCAACTAGACAAGTTAAAACTATCTTTAGGAACTATGTTTTCATATCAAAATGTATGTTATCTGTCTAGGATTTTAAGAAGTATCTGATTTTTCATCAGGCAACTTAATAATTAGGAGCTAGGACAAGACATCAGAGTCAGTAAAAGAACATAGTTCTTTTTGTTACCCCTTGTGAGACCTAAAGAGGTTGAACTTTAACTCTTTGACAAAGTATACATCATCAAAATCAAGATTACCAGTTTTAATAGTACATGATACCAGTAATTTTGCCTCCATGTGCTCCTCCACCAAAAGTAACATAACCTCCATCAAAGTCTTTGAAATCTGAAAATGGGCTATGTTTCCAGTCATGTGCCTTGAGCATCCACTATCAACAAAGCGTAATACCATTTAGTTGTGAAATTGCTCTGCACATAAATACTAATGAAGTTAGTTTTCCTTTGGGGACTCCAAAGCCATTCTATCTGAATTGGATCTGCCTCGTCGCATCAATGTAATTATATTTGTGAAAACCAGTGATGCACCATTGGGATTTGATAGGTTTCCAAAACCCAACCATGATGAGGGCTTAACATCATTAAACCCCTTTTCCCTGACAGTATTAACATTTTACCTACCAGTATTAACATTTTGATTATAAGACCTTTTTGTTAATGCTGTTCTCTTGTAAAAGGGCATGTGAACTGTTGATTGTGCTTGATTTTGAAAATATGTCCTTGGTCTAGCACAATGAACTATTGTTTTTGAGGTGAGCAGTACAGAAGGCCCTACAGTATTAAAAGACTAGCAGTTACTAAAGGTTTGCCAGTGTACAATACCTAACAATATTATGGCCTTGCCAGTATTAACAGTTTTTAGGCCAGTCTTCATTAAGACTGCTCTTGGAGCCATATGTTTGTGTACATTAGGACAACTGTATTGAATGTGATCAAAACTTCCACAGATAAAACATGCCTTGTTATTAAAAACAAAGTTACATCCTAATTGATTGGATTTTTGACCATTCCAATTCCTTTGGTTTCCTCTAGGTCTTTGTGACCTACATTTCTGATACCTAATGGACCTACTAACGGGTTTTTTCAGGTTTAACAAAACTCTTTTTAGTAGCATAGGTATAACAGTTTTCTTTTCAACCTTAGGGATTGGTCTAACATCATCTCATATCCTTGGGGGGGGGGGGGGGGGGGGGGGCAAACCCCAAAAAAAAAAATCCCCCCAATTTCTTAATGATATTAGAGCATCATTATTCTCTCTAGCTTTCTTAGGTTCTTCTTCCCTAACTTGATTAGCAGGACAGAAAAACTTTTCTTTCCAATCTTTGTCTACCTTAAGTGGAGACTTAACAGAGCTAGAATCAGTCTTTTGTTGTTGTTTTAAAGAGTCATCAGTATTCTCCTTAGAATTATCTGACTCTTTATCACAACCAGTGGTAGGCTTTACACTTGAATCCCTAGGACCATACTCATTTACCTCAGGTTGTTTGAATTCTTCTAGACCTGAATAAGATAAGTCTAAAGGTGTTGGTCTATTAAGAATCAAGGGATGAGGTGAGGGGACAACATTATAACCAAAACCCTTTTTGCTTTTGTCAGTTATCTGACTTGCTAACAACTGATCTAAGTCTTTTGATGATTTTTCAAACTTTGCAATCTTAAACTCAAACCCCTCCTTTTCTTCCTTAACCTTTTCAAGTTCAGTCCTAAGTAATCCCATTAGATACTCTTTGTGACCTACACTTCTTTTAAGCAAAGCAATTTCCTCAGAAAAAAGGACTTCAGATTCTTTATATTTAAGAATTTGTCCTTCTAAAATTGATAAACCTCTTTTGTATGTAGAAGCTTTAAAACCAGTATCATCTAATTTAACAAGTAAATCATCATACTGTTTCTTTAGAGCTTCATAATTTTGCAAACAAGATTTAGAACAAGATTTATCATTTGTTACCTCAGAATCTGAGAATGCCATGAGAGCCATGTTTGCTTGAATTTCTTCCTCTGCCATGTCACTCCAATCAAATCCAGCACCATCTATAGCACACATTGCCTTTTCAGAAGCATCTTCAATCCTTACTGCCTTTGATGAGCTACCTTGATTCCAATTTCTGTTGTCTTTACTCCTTGGTGCTCTGCATTCTCTGGCAAAATGTCCCATTTTATGGCAGTTGAAACATTCTACCTTTGATTTATCATATCCAGCAGTACTGCTTCCATCAATGATGATCTTCCTTCCAGTTCTCTGATAGAACTTTCTTGCCCTCATGCTTAGTAGTGCCATATTCCACTTTAGATCCATTTCTTCCAAATCATCATCATGAAGTTGCTCAAGATCTTCATGAACTAGTTGAGACCCTTGTGGTTGAGTGGATAAAAAGGCATATACTGTGGCATCACTAAAACTAGCAGTACTAGTTTCAGTACTGGCAGTATTAACTTTGGTGGTACCAGTACTAACTTCAGGATTAACAGTATTAATATTATTAGTACTGCTTGCACCTGAAGTGGTTAGAAATGCCAAGTTCTTATCATCATTGTTAGCACCAGCAGATCTCTTAACCTTTTGTTCAACAATTTTAAAATTGTTATACAAATCATCCAAACCCATAGTATCAAAGTCGGGTTTGTTCATCCAGACTACCACATGTGTATCCCATTCAGAAGGTAAGCTCCTCAAAAATTTAACATTTAGATCTTCTGGAGGAGTAACTACACCCAGAATTGCCAATCTACTAACAAGCTTTTGAAGCCTGTTAAAGATAGAATCAAGTGATTCTGAGCTTGAAGCATTGAAATTTTCATACTGTTGCTTCAACAAGGCCTTTTGTGTCTTCTTTGTTGCTTCATTCCCTCCAAATCGAGCTTTAATAGCCGCAAACATTGATTGGGCATCAACATACTGATCAAAGGTAAGTTGATGTTCATTAGGTAGTGCCATGAGCAGAAGACTTATGTTCCTTTTACAATTCATTCTTTGCAAATCTTTCTTCAGCAGTAGAGGGCCCAGTCATCTTCATTGCTATTGATGGACCGATTACTGGTGCTGTAACAGGAATAGGTCACCAGAATTTCCATTTTCTATTACTCCCATACACGCATAATCTTGATCCTGAAAGTTAATGCTTGTTCTGATTTCCCCCATACTCCCCGAGTTTGAGCATGGGAAGCTTTGCCAACGCATTGTTCTGAGAATTTTCCAACTCCATTGTTCCTAGATCAAAGTTTCTCAAAGCACAGGCTCTGATACCACTTGTTGATCCCACGCCTTGATCGATTCTTTACGTAGTAAAGGGTTTGTCACCTTGGAAGAATCCAAAATAACAAAGATTGAGACTTTGTATGTATACCAAAGTGTATGCGGAATCTACACTTTGATACTCTAGAGATGTTTATCAATAGAACAGTAATAGACAAACAACCAATGAACAATGAAGTAATAACAAACTGCTTCAATATTATTAGAATAATAATACGAGTACTCTTGTAGTACTGGGGTTACAACCTTGAAGCTATCACAATCTATTTCTAAAAGTATTCGTCTAAGTGTATGTATATCTAAACCTAGGATCTCCTTTTATAGAACACAAGGAGTCCTTTACAAAGATAACTACCTATCTTTTAGGATCAGTTACCAGCATCCCATAATAATCTCCATGCATACTTATCTCCAAGTCAGCAGCTTTGACCATCAGCAGTATTAACTCTTTCTCCTAGCAGTATTAACTAACACTGGCAGTACTAAGTATGTACTGGCAGTACTAACTCCATTAGTACTGTTAGTTATACCTTGGCAGTATTAAGTCTTGTGAAGATTTATTCCTAACAATCCTCCCCTAAACTTGTGATTGTCCTTCAAATCATCAAGTTTCTTCTGAATTAAATCTTCTAGTCTTCTTCCTTTGCTGATGATTCTTTCAAACATTTCTTCTACTTCTGCACTTGAGATCTTATA
The DNA here is from genome assembly GCA_026074375.1 of Tanacetum coccineum. Lineage (NCBI taxonomy): Eukaryota > Viridiplantae > Streptophyta > Magnoliopsida > Asterales > Asteraceae > Tanacetum > Tanacetum coccineum. The sequence continues at coordinate 32,118 of BQNB010065666.1, forward strand.
AACCTTAGAAGTTCAAACGCCTGTGAACTCTCATGATCAACCTCTAATTTCTTACTTAACATCTTTGACAACAGCTCTTGACTTAAAGGATATTTCTTCTCTGTCAGCATATGAATTGCTAACCCATTTTCCATCAACAGAATGTGAATACCACAAAAATCACATAATCTCCAGCTTATCAAATTGTATTCATGCTGATTTTTCCAAATCTCATCTTCTTCATCAGACTCAAATAGAGTATATAAATCTCCCCACAGCATCAAATCACAAAATATCGTGGCATGATCGGTAGTTTACTCTATCTCACGGCTAGTCAGCCGGACATCATGTTTAGTGTTTGTCTATGCGTTCGTTTTCAAGAAGATCCCAAATCCTCTCATCTTGAAGCCGTCAAAAGGATATTTAGATACATTAAGGAAACAACACATTTAGGATTATGGTATCCCAAAGGAACGGGTATAGAAACCATAGTTTACGCTGATTCCGACCATGCAGGAGACTATGTCGATCGCAAAAGTACTAGTGGTGTGTGCACCTTCATGGGGTGTTGCCTCACATCGTGGTTTTCCAAGAAACAAACTGCCCTAGCTATTTCAACCACCAAATCCGAATACGTATCCGCAGGCAAAGCATGCCAACAAGAGTTATGGATGAAACAAGCCCTCTTAGACTATGGCATTAAACTAGATGACATACCCGTCATATGTGACAATAAAGGTGCCATCGACCTAAGTAAAAACCCTTGCACCAAGCATTAGAAATATGAAACCACTTCCTCCGAGATAATGTTCAAAAAGGGAACATTTCTATAGAATAGGTTTCCCCCGAAGACAACATTGCCGATAATTTAACCTAACCACTCAAACGTGAACCTTTCAACTTTCTTAGACTAGGACTTGGTCTCATGGAACCAAATGCTTAATAAGTCTTAAAATCCAACAACTAACTTAGTCTAACAGCCTGTGCTGTGATGATGCGTTTACGAGGAGTATACGTAAGAAACTTGTATTCTGATTGCTTGCCCTGCACTCTCAGAAATATGCTCCCAAGACAGAGTATATTTTCCTCGAACACACTACAAAACCCCTGCCTCGACCAACGGTCTTTGAATCCACAGGATTCCACCATTAAATAGTCAGATCATCTCAAACCCGTGTCCCTCTTAAAGGATTTTGGTGATTCCGAAAGATCTCCTTTTCTTCTCAAATCTGAGTCTATGAATCTATTTCGCACTTAAAAACAAAACTTTCAGGAATTTTCATCATACTATTATATGTATCCATACTATGTACTATTATGTATGCATTCGCATCATCAAAAGGTTTTTCTTGTTTCATTCAATACCCGAAAGAAAAAAATTCTTTTAAATACTTATCACGACCAGGACACTCATAATTTTTTTTCATTGATTAATACAAAGCAAAAACGTTTTATTCATGCATCACTTCATATGTCTCTTGAATGCTAAAGGGAATACATAATCAATATGTATTTTCGGGTACATTCAACCGAAGCAACATTAAATTAAGGAGACTTTGGGTTATCTCATTATTATATTTTCTTTTTGAGCCGAGATAACCGCACCTCCACATTGTTTACATATAGACACACACTAGAACTCTCTTAAAATTAATTTGAGATCATCTATTTTGTTGGAAACAAAATACCTCTACCAACTCTTTGCATTGCCTTAACCTTCCATCATGTTTTTTTCTTTTCTACTTTCATCAGATCTGATCATTTTATCCCTTTTTAGCTGATTCATGTAAATAAGCTTATTTATTAGAAGAGAATAGAGTTATATGAATTAGCTTATGAATTAGATGAAAGTTATTATGAATAGGTTGTATTATTAGGTAGTTTTATGATCTAATAACTTATTATTTAGCATTTGATTGAATTAAGTTATTGATATAAGCTGAATTAAACTGGTTTTAACTTATTAGTTAGCAATAATCAGTTTTTAAGCTGATATGAAATATATCATATGTGATTTTAGCTTAGGTTAATGTGTTTATAATTGACGTTATTTTGTTTGATGTATCATATGTAATACTCCCTTCGTCCCTAAATAAGTGTCCACTATTGACTTTTCGAGTCTTTTTCCATCAACTTTGACCTCAAATTATTTTGTTTATGTTATATAATACTTAATGAAAACTATATCAATGAAAATACATTTAAAACCCAATCCAATCATATATTTTGCATCAAGTATTATATAACACAAAAAGAAATAATTAAGGTCAAAGTTGGAAAGTAATGACTTCAAAAGTCAATAGTAGACACTTATTTAGGGACGAAGGGAGTATCACATATGATATTTCACTTTGTTGTATTTATCATATGTGATATCACATAGTATGTTTTATTGGATATATCATATGTGATATCATATGTGCTTTTTTGTTTTGTGTCATGAAACAACTTATTTATATTTTCATTTTTATTTTTTTAATTTCTTGCTTTCTGCTTACAGATATGTGCAAAAAATCTATGATGAGGCTGACTTTATAAAAGAACAAGGCTGATACTCTGGTTTAAGAAGAAGAAGACTTGTTTCAAGAATAAGAAAACTTTGTTGATTCAATGATAAATCCATCAAACTGATTCATTTTTTCACATGTGATGTGCTAGGAAATCATATATGATCTTACATTATGTTGATACAAAAGTTGGATGTACCTAGATCAGGCCCGAATTAGGTATAATTCGGGTTGCTTGGCTCCGGCTCTTGC
>BQNB010065667.1:0-21955 GCA_026074375.1 Tanacetum coccineum
TGCTGCTTATATCCTACTTTCCAGATTCTATCCCACTGCTTACTGTGTTAACCAAACTAGCATCTAATGCTTTACTCATATCAACCTTTTAATCTGTTGTCTACATATGTCTTTCATTCACCCTGCTGTCATACTCTCTTTTATGTAGTGCTCTTTTATCAATCGACTTCTTAACAGATTCCATGTGTTGGATCAGTGTATCATGGAATTCTCGAATCTCGAGTTGAGTGTATTCTAGAAAGTACTTGCGAGTCATTATAGCATATTCATCATCTAAATAAATTCGTGACTTGATAAACATCTGAAACTGTGTCTCGAGTACTTTAAAAGCAGCCATGGATCCAATCTCTTGAAATTCTTCTTTGCCAAGTTGCTTGTCTAGTTGATCCATGTTTAGGAACATTGTGCCTGTGAAAGTCTCTACATCTTGACCAAAGAGTGTCGCAAATACGCGTTTGAATCCACACTCGGTTCAAGTTCCTTTTAAGTCGTTGTTTGAAAGAAGCTTGAGGTGGGAATGAAGTAGTCGCAAAAATACCATGCAACTCTTTTTTTGCTTTGTCTTGTATTTGTTGAATTTGTTGTTCATTTGAATTCGAACACGAAGATAAAGTATCCTTTGTTTCTATTTTCCGAAAATTATGAAGTGAAAATGATTTGTATGATCTTAAGTAGGTAAAGTGATTGTTGTTGTGGATTGTTGTTGTTTGAGTTCACGGGATTTTACAATTCTATGACTTAAACCGAAAAAGGAATAATCTTTTATGGGATTTTACTAAATCAAGAAGAAACCATGAAAAAAATGATTGATTGTTGGTGAAATCGTTGTTGTTGTTGAAAAACTTGAACTTTTGTTAATGATTGATGAGCTTAAACGATGAACGGTTACCACACTTTCAACTTAAAATGATTAACGGTTGGTTAAAACAAAAATAAGGACTAACGGTGCAATTGAAAATTTCTTAAAGTTTTAAAATGAAAAAGTATAAAAGAAAAGGTTCTAATTAATCTTTGCTTAAAGCAAAGGTTAAATAATAAACTATTTAAAACCTAAAGTAAAAAAATGAAAAATTGTTGAGAAGTCGAGGGGGCTGAATTTGTAAATTCAAATTATATTGATAAATAATAAACATTTCCGCACATAATCGCTTTCTCCTTTGAATTGTATAAAACGTGAACAGAATTTTTTTGTATATCCAAAGTCCTACGGTTTATCGTCGATAAAAACCAAATATACTACGATGATCGTTGAAGGACCGCGATCGTAATGATATAAGTTAGAAGACCCGCGAACAACCGAAGTCGAAACCTGAAAACCCAAAACAACTCGAAACTTAATCGTTTAAGATTAAATCTTTTATATGACTTGTTCTTAATGCATGTTTTGTAGAAACGATTAAATTTTGTCTGAGTTTCGTGTTATATAATGTAATAAACCGTGACCTCTTTAGTTCCCCTGTTACAAAACGTAAACCGCTGCAATATATAGCAAACCGCTACGTATTGTCAAACCGCTGCGAGATTATCAAACCGATGGCAATAAGCAAACCGCTGCCAGGATTGATCGTGCTAAACCGCTGTGTCAAGAAATCAACAAACCACTGCGGAATCTTAATTTCGGTAGAGTTTTGTTTTGGTTGACCAAGAAAATAGTATAAACTGCTGCACCTGAAGACAACCGCTGTGGCAGTGGTTTTTAGTAAACCGCCTATGGCCAAACCGCAATTACTTTAACAAACCGCTACTTGTACTCGTTTGGGGACCACATCTCAAACTGCTATTGGTACTAGTTTTTGTCTTTTTGGCAAACAAACAAAAATGTTGTCCTTCCTTTCTTGTGTTGTTTCAAATCATGGACCACTCAAGAAGCTTAAATAAGCTCTCAAATAAGCTTGAAAATAAGCTCTTTTACTATGACATAAGCTTCGAAAAAATTTAACCACAAAAAGCTACTAATGATTCTTAAGGAGAAGTTTTATGCTTGATGTGTTTAAAATAAGCAAAAAACCTAAAATCTAATAGATTAAGCCGTAATAAGCTTTCAAAAAGCTGTTACAACGCGAATAAGCTACGAAATATTTTTGAGAATAAACTAGTTGACGTTTTTGAAAAGAAAAGATAAAAGCCTTTTTATCCATATAAGAAAAGAATGAAACTTAAAAAGAAAACATAATGTGTGGCGTTTGCGTTTTACTCGCCTAAAGCCCACGTTCAAAGACAGAAATAATCAAAAAATTACAAACCCAAGACATGTAGCTATAAGCCCATAACTGAATACACAAGTTTGAATATTCAAAAGTGATTTTATAACACAAAGTTTCAAAACGTTTTGATATTTTTGATATTGCGACATGAGTTTTAAAATGAAATAAGCAAGAATAAAAAAACAAAAAAAACCCAAAATCAGTCAAATAAGCTCACAAAAAAATATCACAACTGAACACTATACCTACTCGAGGCTCTGATACCAAATGTAGGAACCAAGAATCACTTACACTTCATGATCAAAGTAAGAAATAAAGATAAAAAGATGAGAAGAAGTTTAGAGATAGAAACAAGTAAGAGAAAAGAGATGGTGGATTACTATGTGTATGTAAAAGATACAAATGAGCAACCAACACCTTTTTCCTTGGTGGAAAAGGGTTTATATACCCATACACAATGACTTAGACGTGTAAGGCTTTTGACTTAGGTCGAGCTCGGGATTACATTAGGTTTTAACCCGAAACTAGTACAAGATCAGATTAATTAACGAGCTCGTTTACGCTTTCTAGCCTATTACAACATATCATAAGTAAAGATCCGAGCTTCCATGATTCGTAGCCGAGCTTCTTTATTTGACTCAATATTTTGAGGCTAACAAATAGTAATACGGAGGCAGTTACTCACCAATAAAGTATAATTCATGCACAACCATTATCGACCTTGTAATTAAAAGCACGAAAATTATATACTAGCACCTCACATAAGTGTTTGGATTCTCTCTTTCTCTTGGGTGTATAATGATTTATAAAAATATAGGAAACGGAAAAATCACACTCGTTACCTGTCATAGCATATAAATTACCATAAGCTTGATAAAGGATCAAACCTTCACCGCAATGGTGTAATCAATAGGAATTACTATCAAGAGGTCTTTACAGGCCTGTGATTTATAGGTGTAAGTAAATTAAACGACAGGAATATTTGGTGGATTAGAATGAATTGTAGGTGGTGGTGAGTTAACTATCTACAAGAATACACGTAAAGGGGTTGCTAAGCCAAGACTCGACCACACTAGGACAAAGATATACAAACTCTACATCAAACTCTTTCTTTTTCTTTTCTTGACACTATTTTGAACATAAACATAAATATAAGCAAGATGGCAGCCCGTACATTTTTTTTCTTCTTTTTTTTCTATTTTTTTCTTTTTCTCTTTTTTTTCTTTTCACTTTTTTTGGTACACTTTTGCCCTGCCATCTACTGAAATAAAAATAGTACATGACTTGAGGTTTATAAACACACCCCTACACTTGAGTTTTTGATACTCAATACATAAACTAACTAATGACCTAAATTAGAAGGATCAACAAACATAGAGTGTATAAGCTCGTATGGGAGTAATAATTTGACTTTCTTCCCCATTTCTCCATAAAATATAAACTATATGAATCCCAATCGTCCAAAACTGTATACACTAATAAAAGACTCGACTTAGCAACCATGTACTCAAGCAAATAATTAACTAGGGTTTACAAATGTGATAACAATAATGTACTAAAAATGAGTACATGTATGTGCTTAATTACACATACCTTTTACCTTTAAAAAACAAGCTAAAAAAACCCAAAAATGGGTCCTTAAATGCAAAATATCTGCTTGTTTTGCTAATTGTGTGTGCAGGAACGGATAACCAAGATAAGACGAAAAACTACAGCCAAAACAGACAAAACCGACTCGGAATGTAAAATGACTGTGAAAGACAAAGCTAAATCGAAGCCGGAAAGTCAATCAAGTCAAAAAGTCAACAGAAAAGTCAACTGGTCAAAGTCAAAGTCAACCCAAGTCAACCCCGAGTGTCAAGTCAAAAGAAATAAAGTTCAGGGACTGAAATTTTTCATCCCTAAACTTATATACTCAAGAGAAGAAAAGAAGGAAAAGAGAAGACAGGCCTGTTTTTTGCAATATCCTCAAAGTGACAGTGGGGGGGCAAACTGCCAACCCCCCAACTTGTACACCACAAGGACTAGTGGTGGAAAAGAGTTTAAAATAACTCTTGGGAACTTTGGTTTGCAAGTCCCCAAAAGTTATATAACAACAAGGACGACGGGTGTAATAAAACAATAAACCATTAGGGACCATTTTTGCCAAATGGTGAAACCTTCACTCTGTTATACACCCCCAACTTCTTTTCCCGCGTCTTTTTCCCTCCCAAACAACTCACGGGTTGTTTAACCCGTTTTTACCCCATGAACCTTCACCACCTCCATGGATATTCATCTCCCCCCTCCTCCACTACCTTTTTCCCACAACAAATGTGCCACTTGGCAATCCACACCCCCCAAGACCTATTTCTGACGGCAAGGAATGGATTTTGAAGATTGAAAGGCAAGATTAAGGGTTTTAACACTCTCACAAAACAAACACACCTGTGTTTGTGTGTCTACAAACAAGCACAACAAGAAGAAAGAGAAAAAGAAGACCTAGTGTAGATTTTTGGCTATAAAAGCCTTGTAAGCCATTGTGGCAAGAGAGCAAGTTTTAATTCAGTTTTTAATTAAGTTTTTATTGTAGTTTAAAGTGTTTTCAAGTTAACCTCTCTTATGCATTTGTAATTTTCAGTTTTAATGAAAATTTAAGCCGTTTTTACTTCATAAGCTCTCAATAAGCTAATTTGAGCTTATTCTTGTTAATAAGCTCAAAATTCAGTTTAATATCTGTTAAAAGTTCTTAAATACTGTTTTAAGTTGAATTTAGTTCATAAATGCTCATTTGATTGTGATTTTGGAAGCTTTTGGAGAAATAAGCTAATATAAGCTTATTGAGCTTATTGCTCAGGTTTAGAGGCTAAGGAGCCATTAGGACAGGTTTTTTTAGGCCACTCACTCAGAAAGAGTGGCCTTGGTTCTGAGGCAACAAAAATCCAAGGTTTCATTTCTTAAATCTTCATATTAGCTTAATTTTTAGCTTAAAATATTAGCTTATTTACTTCCAATTCCTGTTAAATTACTTGCAAACATATTTCCTAGACTTGTTCTCTAGTTGTTTTAAGTTTTCATTAAGTAAATTTGTGTAATCCCACCTTATCTTTCAAAACTGTCACTTAAGCTAGTAGAGAAACTAGCTTATTTTTCCAAATAAGCTAGGCAATTTATAGCTTAAATAGTTTAACTAGGTCATTTTAAGTAGAAGTGGATAAAAGGTTTTAAAAAGTTTTAGTGTTTAAAAATTGATTTTAAAAGTACTTGTTGACATTTTTCAGTAAAGAGATTTGGTGATACCTAAAACGGGTCAAAACAGGTTTTGGCATGGGTTATGGCCATGAGGTTGGCTTTAGCTTAAGTTTTTAAGCAATTTCAAGCTGTTTTTAGAAAGTTTTTAGTTGTAAAATAGTTTTCTAAGTTTTTTTTAAAACTATGTTCAAAACTGTGAATTTTTTTTTAGTAACCCACAAGTGCTTATTTGATTAAGCACTTGTGGTTTGAGTTTAAGGTTCAAAAGAAAGGTGTGTTTTGTGTGTCTAAAAAGGCTGTCAAGAGCCTTTGGTCTTTTGACTTGGTGAGTCTAAACCAACAAGTGTCCTTCTTTCATAGTTTTAATAAGCCCACAAACACCTTTATCACAGTCAAAAAAAGCAAGTAAAAATTGCATTTTAAAAGATCAAATGGTCACAAGCTAATGTTAGCTATAGCATCTCAATCTGTATGATCTTCATTGTGTTTTTAGAGCTTATTTGACACTTAAAATAAGCTGTCAATAGCCCTTGACTTTGCTTATGGCTCCCTGGTGCAAAGGGCACTTTAGGCTCATCTTTCTCAGCCATTAAGCACACTTAAGCCCAAGTATTTGGCTTGTTTTAAGAGCTTATAAGCTCTAGTATAATATCCCTCAAAGTCTCAGGCCATGATAAGCTTATTTTGTGGATTATTTTTAAGCCCAAACATGCCTGGTGTTTTATCATCACTTAGGCTGAGAGATGGCCTATTTTTGACTTTTGGCTTATTGAGCTTATCCCTAAGCTCAAATTGTGTCCGTAGTAGCTTTAGGTTAAGTTAGATAGTTTAGTTTGCTTATTCCCTTTTTGTTAGCTTATTTGAATGTCCAAGTTAATCATTTTAGCCTCTTAAGCTTTGGTTGAGCTTTTCTGTCAATAAGCTTCCCACAGCTTATTTAGCCTAGCTTTTCCTTTCCTTTTTAGTTTATTTAAGTTAGTATAATTCCCTTTTGCTTATTTTGGTCCTTAGCTTAGCTTATTCGACCATAAGTAGCAAAAAGACTTAAGCAAGTTTAGCTTAAAAGTCTCTTAAGCTTGCTGTCAACTTTAAGCTTATTTTTAAGCTTATTCTTTTGATAAAAGTGAAAAGTGCATTTGTTAAAGTTGTTTAATATAAGCTCCTTAATAAGTTTGTAGTTTTAAGTTTTTGCTAATTCTCACTTTTTAATAAGCCAAAAATAAGCTAGATTCGTAGGGTCTAATTCGTACTTTTCTCATAGTGGTAAGGACCCTTTAGTCCCTATAGTGTAAATTACACAAGTTTGCCCGCCTACCTTCCACTTTATTTTTGTTCAATTCTACCCAAAGTTTTTTCGAAAATAAAAAACGGGGAATAGACAATAGGCCGGGAGAGCAAGACTCGAACCGGGACCTCTCGATACAAACCCCGTTTTACCACACACCCTCTACACTGCGCCTTGGGTCTTTTTCGTTATAGACTCAAGGGCACTTGGTATTTATGTGCGTTTTGGGTTTTTAGCTTATATAAGCTGTGAAGCTTATTTCGGGGCTTATTGCATAAGCTGGTAGGTGTTTCTTATTTTTCGTAGGTAACTTATAGTGTCTAGTATTTTTTGTAAAATTTTCAGAATTTTTCGTAAACATTTACTATTTTTTATATTTTAATTTAGTTTAAACTTTTAAAAATTCATAAAAAATACAAAAATTATCAAAAAAATATTTTGCTTTTTTATAAAATTTTCTTTTGTCATCTAGTTTTAAGAAAAATATAAAAATATTTCCCTCGTAGGGTCATTTTTATAACTTTTCATCTTTTAAAGAACGGGTCCGGGTACGGGATTTTGTTTTGACTCGTTTTTGGGTCAAACGAACTCCGTTTTCGGTCTAGTCTTTTTCATTCTTCGTTATTTGATCCATAGAGTAGTTTAGAAGCAAAAATTTCTTCGTAGGGTTATTTTTAAAGTTTTTAGGTTTTCCCCCTTTTTTGTTCGGGATTCGGGCCTTCGTTTTCTAGTTTAAATTTTTCGAATTTCTCGGTTTTTCTTAAACGTTAGTCCGTTATTACTAGTTTTGACTTTTTCAACTCCCAAACTCATTCCTTCCTTCAAACTCAAATCTTCGATCGTATCGATTTACCATTCCAGCCTCGTTGGGGATTTACGACCCGGGAACATTCTATACTACTTCTCGGTATCATTGATTCTGCTTTTAGACTATTCTTACTATATATTTGATATTTTATTATATTATATATATTTTAAGGTATAGTTTGAACGGATCAATTTTTGGCGCCGCTGCCGGGGAGGCTGTGCAACCGTTTATCGTTACGTTTGACCATCTGTTTTTGAAATTGTGAATATTTTCTTTTATTATAAAAATATAAAAAAGTACAAAATATTTATTTTTCTTTAGTATAATTATCAGATAAAAACCAAAGAAAAAACCAAAAATATAAAAACATTGTCCATAAAAAAATAACATCACAACTTGGTAAAATACAAAATATAATATCTTAACTGATTGTAATATCATATAAGTTCCGGTGAAACTTTGAAGTTCCCAACTCGATACAAAAGATTTAAAAACTTGCCTTTTGTGTCTTTTACGACGTACGTGCTCACCTCGAAAGGGTAAACAAACTATAGAAGTTCGGGTATAAGGAGGGTTTGTTCCCTAGGAACGACACCGAAAGAGAAAATAAGCTTAGGCGCTATTCCTACTCCTCCGCTCACCTGTGGGTTTATCTTTTTGAGAGCTACCGTGAAGTAAGCAGATTATTTGGTTTAAGTTGTCTTATCTCATTGTCCTTAAAATCATGTGAATCAATCTTTTGAAAAACCAAAAAATTAGTTTAAATTTTCTTTTGTATTTCCTATTTTGTGCATGCGCCACTCTTCTCAAGCCCGTAGACACGACAACCACAAGTTCGACAAACGTTCTGTTGAATCATCTAATCTTGAGAAACCTGATAATCTCGCCCATAATTACGAGGCGATAATCGTACTATGCCAATTGCTCGAAGCACCCACCGAGGGTTACGAGATGCCGATAGTATTTCCTAAAATCACCGCGAATAACTTTTGAGATCAGGCATGGTCTTCTGAATCTTGTCCAAAACAAGCAATTTTTTGGAATGATAAGAGAAGACCCACATGCTCACATCCTTTATTTCAACAAGATCACATCACATAAGATCCGAACGTACCAAATACGTCGGTTAAACTTATGCTTTTTCCCGTTTTTCTCTAGAAGGGCAGCCCGGATTTGCTGGAAAATAGACCCCCTCGGTCATTGAAACATGGGATTATCTTGTTCGAATTTATTAACAAATTCTTCCCCTCCCTCTAAAACGACAAATCCAGAATGAAATCACGAATTTTCAGCAAAAAATTTGAATGAGACGTTTTAGTTAGGCTGGGATCGTTTCAATGATCTTTTAAGTGGGTGCCCTCATCATGGGTTTATCGAATTGCATCACTCGATACATTCTATAATTCCCTTAACTCAAATGATCAGATTCATTGAAACTCTGCTGTCAGGTGGTAAAATCTTAGATCAAAATGCCTCGAGAATGTTTTAAAAATTATCTGAGCAATTATAAGGTACGTCAGTCAAGAAACAAAGCTGTTGTAGCTAAAATGATACAAGCTCTTCCACCCCGCAATTTCATCATATTTGCTGAACTCAAAGACATGGTATTCGGTCAATTTAATTCCTCGATAGAAAGAACCAAACCCCAGCTTCCGCCCCCGTAAAAGCGGTTGAACAAAGTTGTGTAACTTGTGGGGGAGGTCATTCTTATCAAAACTGTCCAGCCACTAACAGCAACATGTACCATGACAACATCCAAGAGTATGTGTCCCAGGCCGCTGCGGCCAATTTCAACCAAGCTAATTCTGGTTATCGACCTCCGATGGTCTCAAATCAAATTCGACCTCCTGGTTTTCCTCCAGTTCAGAATCCTCATGCAAATAATCAAAAACAATTTCAAATCGAGACATAACTTCAATCAAAACAGGGAAACAAATGTCAACCAAGGTCAGATTTATCGACCTCGCGGTTCATGCAACAGTAAGTTAATCACCATAGCTCATCAAGGACCTGCTCCTCAGACACACGGTGTGTCAAAAGAACAGATTGTGTGAAGATACGTCCAGCCAATGATGCAGTGTAGAAACATGCAAAACCAAGGTCAAAACCTGCATCCCAAATGCAAATTTGACGATATGCTTTCAAAATTTGTTACTGCTAATACAGCTTCTACTTCCGGTTCTGGAACTCTTCCTGGTAACACTGTTACCAACCCAAAGGAAGATTTAAAAGGTATCACTACCCGAAGTGGTGTTACCATTCAAGGACCGAAAGCAGTCAATCATGACACCGAGGTGACAAAGGACACGATGCATCCTGCTAATAACGGAAGCACCGAAAACGTCCACCCTCCTGAATGTTCAAAATTCGTCTCGTAATTCAAAATCCTGATCCAATGCTGCTCCAGTTGTCACTCCAGGTTTTCCTAAGCATCAATTCCATTCCATCAAGAGAAATGATAAAGGCGCAAGGGAAAAAGCTAACGATCAAATCGAGAAATTCTATGAAATCATTTTTATTTTTTTTAGAGATTTAAGTTTTCAGAATTAGCTTTACCGATGCCTGATGCTCATGGCACTAAATTTGCTTCAACTTTAAAAACTCTGATTGGAAACAAAGAAAAATTGAGCAATTGGCAAGAACTCCCATTGAATGAGAACTGGTTCACGTCTCCTCAACAAATGACCAAAGAAACTTGGAGACCCTGGCTCGAGTTTCTGATTCCATGTTAATTTAAGGGGATTACTACATGCAACCATTGGCCGATCTTGGTGCGAGCATTACTCTCGTGCCTTATTCAGTATGGAACAATCTATCTCTTCCATAATAGACCCCCAACTTGCATGACATTAGAATGGCTGACCGTTTCGATCCTAAACCAATCGTATCGCTGAAGAAGTCATAGTAAATGTGGAAAATTTACAATTTCCAGCTGACTTCGTAGTTGTTGATTTTGAAACCAGACCCCCGAGTCCCTTTAATCTCTGCGATGTTTCTTAAAACAAGTCAAGCTTTGATAGATGTTTTACGAAGGTGTGATTACCCCTGTCGTGTTGGCAAAGAAGCCATCACATTCAATCTGGACCAAACTTCAAAATACACAGCTGATTACAACCATATGACGGTCAACAAAATCGACGTCATCGATATGGCTTGTGATGAGTATTCTCAAGAGTCCAAGTGTTTTTCAAACTGATCGCGAGTGACCCACTCCCACTCCTTTATCCGAGCCTATTGTTTTCTACGAGCTTCTCCAACTCTCACTCATTCGGGGACAGTGACTTTCTCTTAATTGACGAAGCAGATTCGTTTCCTTGCTCTAAGAAGATGATCCAACTTCAACTGAAGTTTGATCAACTTATCAGGATCTGAGGGGGACATCCTGCATCTAGAACAATTTTGAACAGTGAACCACCACCCCCCTCCCAAATCATGAACAATATATGCCTGAAGTTAGGAAAGAGCTCAAACTCTGTGAAGCTAAAACCGTTGAACCTTCCATTGATGAACCTCCCGAGGTTGAACTCAAGGAACTGCCACCCCATCTTGAATACGCAGTTTTTAAGAAGTGAAAATAAGTATTGCCTGCATCATTGCTAAAGACTAAAAGATGAGAAAAGGCAGCAACTTCTCAGGTTCTTAAGTCCCAAAAGCGAGCCATCGCTTGGAAACTCTCCATATAAATGTTTAAGCCCAGAATTTGTTAATCACCAAATTCTAATGGAAGAGGTCTATGAACCATACTAGTGCAAAGTCAGAGAAGGGTAAACCCTAAAATCCACGATGTTTATCAAGAAGGAGGATGAAAAACCCCTTGATCGCTGGATTAATTTTTATCCCATCTCTAACAGCCCTTGGGTGAGCCCGGTACACAGTGTACCTAAAAAGGGAGGTATGACTCGTCATCAAATGATGAAAATAGCTGATTCCTACTCCTATTGGTCAAAGGGGAAGGCGAGTATGTATTGATACAGAAAACTTAATGAACCATCCGAAAAGACCACTTCCCATTGCTCTTTTATGGACCAAAGTCTCGAAGATAGCAGGAAACGAATACTACTGTGTATCCTCGATTGCTTTCTCGGTTTACTTTCAAATCATTTGACCCAAAAGGTCAAGAAAAAGACACATTCACATCCCATACGGAAACTATTGCTTATCGTCCGCATGCCTTTTGGGCTATTCAATTGCTCCTGGTACGTCCAAAGATGTATGATGGCCAATCTTGCCCACGATATTGAAGTTTGAAAAAACGATGGAAGTATTCATGGATGACTTTTCGGTCTATGGTGATCTTCATTTCTACGTGCCTAACCCATTTATAAAGATGTTGAAGCGGTGTGAAGACACCAATTTGTCTTTAAACTGGGAAAAGAGCCATTTCATGGTAAAGGAAGGCATTGTTTCTTCGTAATAAATTTCTAAGTCGGGGACTTAGGTTGATAGGGGCTAAAGTCGAAGTAATTAGATTAAACTCCCTCATCCGAACTTCTTCAAAGGTGTCCTCGAAGTTACCTTGGCACGCCGTTTTTTACCGACGATTCATTCAGGACTTCTCGAAAATTGCCCGTCCTATGACTCATTTGCTTGAAAAAGAGACTCCATTTGTCTTTTCTGAAGAGTGTATCGATTCCTTTAATACACTCAAAAGAAAATTGACTGAGGCTCCGATCTTAATTGCTCCCGACTGGGACTTGCCTTTTGAACTGATGTGCGATGCTAGCGACTTCGCAATTGGGGCAGTCCTCGGGCAAAGAAAAAACAAGCATTTCCAACCTATACACTATGCTAGCAAACTATGAACGAGCTCAAAACACAATTACACTACTACTGAAAAGGAGTTACTTGCTGTAGTGTATGCCTTTGAGAAATTTCGGTCATATCTTGTTATGTCCAAAAGCATAGTGTATACTGACCATTCTGCCATCAAGTATCTCTTTGCCAAAAAGGATGCTAAGGCAAGACTCATGCGGTGGATCTTATTGCTCCAAGAATTTGATATTGAAATTCGAGACAAAAAAGGAGCTGAGAATCTCGCCGCCGATCATCTGTCCAGACTTGAAAATCCGCATCAAGACAAACTCGAGAACAAAGAAATCAATGAAGCATTTCCTCTCGAAAAATAAAAAAAAAAAATAAAAAAAAAATACAAAAAACTCTGTTCGATTGCTGCTTCAAGATCAAAGTACACCCGTGGTGGTTTGCCGATTTGCAAACTATCTCATGCGGGGAAATTCGTTATCAAAGTGGGGGAGAAAATGACACCCAACAAAAAATAAATTCTTCAGGATGTCAAGCATTATTTTCTGGGAAAAATTGATCCTATCCTTTTAAAAACTGTGCTGAATCAGTGATAAGACGTTGTGTTTTCGTGCATAAGCTTTAGACATTCTCAAAGCTTGCACAGTGGACTACTGTGGGGACACTATGGTGCCAACTACACAGCAGAAAAACTTCGATTCAGAATCTATTGGCCCTACCATCTACAAATGGAGTGCCCCTACTTTGTCACTGTTGTGACATTAGTCCAACGTCAAGGAAAAATTACCAACGTGATGAATGCACAAAAACTCCATCCAAGTTTGCGAAATCTTTGACATCTGGGGCATTGATTTATGGGGCCATTCCGACTTCAAGAGGAACAGTACATACTCGTTGCTTTTGACTATTGTCAAAATGAGTGAAGCAAAAGCGCTACCCACCAATGATACCCGAGTTGTTTGCAAAGTTTTTGAAAACTCTCTACCTCTCGATTTGGTCACCCCGAGCTATCATAAGTGATCGTAGAACTCACTTTTCAATGGACAGTTTACAAAGGTTATGCTAAGTACGGAGTTACTCATCGTCTCTCCACCGCGTATCACCCACAAACAAGTGGGCAAGTTGAGGTGTCAAATCGTGGTTTAAAGCGTATTCTTGAGAGAACCGTGGAGAAAATCGTGCCTCCTGGTCGGATAAACAAAAAAAAAAAAAAAAAAAACAAAAAAGATGATGCTTTATGGGCCTTCCGCACAGCTTACAAAACACCCATCGGATGCACTCCGTATAAGCTTGTGTATGGAAAGGCATGTCATCTTCCGATCGAGTTAGAGCATAAAGCCTACTGGGCCCTCAAGCATACAAATTTTGATGTTCAAACTGCGGGTGATCACAGGAAAGTTCAACTGAATGAACTAAATGTCTATCGTGATACAAGCATACGAAAACTCTTTTAATCTATAAAGAAAAACCAAGAGATACACGATGCCAAGATTCAAAAACTCCGCTTTTCAACGTTGTGATCCCCCGAATCCACCACTAAGTGTTGTTAAGGAAACTTAGTTGTGGTTTTAGAAAATAAAGAACTATTGTCAAAATAAGCAAAAGAAAAAAATAAGCCGAATCATAAGCTCATTCAATAAGCTCAAACACGAAACACAATAAAACCACTAAACCCACCCGTGGCGACTGATACCAATTATTATCCCAAAACTTAATCCATATCACAACTAATAAGCATACCAAATAAGCACTTATGAACCGAAATAAGAAAGAAGAAAAGATAGAAAAGTAGAAAGAAGAAAGAGAGATAAGATAAGATAAGATATGAGAAAATAAGATAAGAGAAAATAAGATAAGAGAAAAGGAAGAAGAGTAGAGAGAAGTTTAGAGAGAGAAAGTAGAGAGAAAAAGAGAATGGTTAATTCAAGAAAATGTGTAAAAAATAAATGAGAACCAACACCCTCACCACACTTGGAGAGAGGTATTTATACTTACATATGGCCAGCTTTACTAAGCCTTGTTGGGCCGTATGTTTGACTTATGTCGGGCTCGGGATTACATTAGGCTTAAGCCCGAAACACGTGACCAATTAGATTACATAAACGAGACCGTTTACCTTTTCTAGCATATTACAACATATAATTAAGTAAAGACCGATCTTCCATGATTTGTAGCCGAGCTTCTTTGTTCAACTCAATATTTTGAGGCTAATAGGATTGTCTACTATTCCTATTTTATATCATCAAAGCGATTGTCTACTATTCCCATTTTATATTTATTATTTATGAGGAAAGATTGTAATCTATTGTACCAAGCTTATAAACATGATTTGGTTCTTGAAAATCAACAAAACAGGGAGGTTGTGCAACATACACTTCCTCATCGATGACTCAATTTAGAAAATCACTTTTTACATCCATTTGAAAAAGTTTGAACATATAACAACATGCATATGCAAGTAAATTTCTAATCGACTCTAATCTAGCAACCGGAGCATAGGTTTCGTCATAATCAATACCTTCTTGTTGATTATAGCCTTGTGCTACTAATCTAGCCTTATTCCTACATACTACACCATTTTCATCTAACTTATTTCTAAATACCCATTTGGTTCCTATTATCATGTGATCTACTGGACAAGGAACAAGATCCCAAACACCGTTACATACAAATTGATCAAGTTCCTTCTACATAGCCATTATCCAACTTTCATCCTTGATAGCTTCCTTAATGTTCTTGGTATCTATGGTTAAAACAAATGCAAAGAAGTTACTTATATCTTGGGCATGTGACCTAAGAGTTCTCTCATCTAATTCTCCTATCACTTAATCTATAGGATGGTCTCTAATTTCTTTAGTATTTTCTACCCTAGGTAAAACTTCTTCTAGATCATAATTTGGGTCTCGGGTTCTATCATGATTTTGAATGACATGTTCTTCAATTATGTCATCATCTACCAAAGTTGATGTCCTAGATTTGGGTAGGATTTCATCAAACATGACATTAAGTGATTCATTAATTTTCAAAGTTTCTTTATTAAGTACAATGTATGCCATTGATGTTTGTGAGTATCGAAAGAGGATGTCGTTGTAGGAAATTGAGTCTTTTGAGGTAGGGTTTTCTAATGATTGGGATATAATGAATTTGCATTAAAAAAACTCTAAAGTATTCTCGAGAAGGCTTCCTACCTCTAAGTATTTCATATGGTGTCTTATTAATAGTATTCCTAATCAAAACTCTATTAAGTAATCTTGTTTAATTGCTTGGTTTGGAACTAGTGAAAAATCGGGGACGATGAATTTATCCGTCAGGACATCCGTAGATTATTCTATGGGCGTTTCTCACTCTATGATCCCAATGTTGTTATAATAAAGGAAGTCAAACAGGAAGTCGAGAAAAGAAAAAGAAAATCCAAAAATAATAGGGATAGTTAGTGTATGAATAAAAAATGGTGAAAGCGGGACTTGTCAAAGCTTTTGATTCTTTAGTTTCCCTTGACAAACACTTTGCTACTTTTCAAAGTTATTAGTCGAGGGGGATTGAGATTCTTAGTTTTCGTAAATGCTTACTTCATAGCATTGCGTGAGGACACGGCAATACCTTAGTATGGGGGATTTTGGTATGTGCTTAATTACACATACCTTTTACCTTTAAAAACGAGCTAAAATAACCAAAAACGGACTTAAAATGCCAAATATACGCTTGTTTTGCTAATTGTATTGTGCAGGAACGGATATCTAAGAAAAGGACGAAAAACAAAGCCAAAACGACAAAACCGGACTCGGAATGGAAAAGACTGTGAAAGCCAAAGCCAATTCAAAGCCGGAAAAGGTCAAAGTCAACAAAAAAGTCAAACCCGACAAAAGAAAAGTCAACACAAGGACTTTTATGAAGAAAAAGACAAAATATAACTTTGGGGACCAAAATTTGAATAAATTCTTTAAGTTATTCATGAAGATTGATGTGTGTGTAAAATGGGAAATAAAACTTTTGGGGGCCAATAGAATGTGTGTGTAAGAAATCCCTAAAGTTTTATTTTCCACTTTTAAAGTATTCTTCTTGATATAACTTTCGAGGGGTTTGGCAAATTTTGGTCCACAAAGTTATATTTTGTTCTTTTTCTTCATAATAACGTCCTATGTGTTGACTTTTCTTTTGTCGGGAGGTTTGACCTTTTTTTGTTTTTTTTGTTGAACTTTGACCTTTTCTGGCTTTGAATTTGGCTTTGGGCTTTACAAGTCTTTTCCATTTCCGAGTCCGGTTTTTGTCGTTTTGGCTTTGTTTTTCTTCCCTTTCTTATAGTTACTCCGTTCCCTGACAAATACATTAGCAAAAACAAGGTATATTTGGCATTTTAAGTCCGTTTTTGGTTATTTTAGCTCGTTTTTAAAGGTAAAAGGTATGTGTAATTAAGCACATACCAATGCCGTTGTAGGAAATTGAGTCTTTTGAGGTAGGGTTTTCTAATGATTGGGATATAATGCATTTGCATTAAAAAACTCTAAAGTATTCTCGAGAAGGCTTCCTACCTCTAAGTATTTCATATGGTGTCTTATTAATAGTATTCCTAATCAAAACTCTATTAAGTATGTATGCGACGGTTTCTATAGCATGACCCCAAAATCTTTGTGGGATGAATTGTTCATTTAACATTATACGACTCATTTCTTGCAAAGTTTGGTTCTTCCTTTCAACAGCCCCATTAGATTGAGGAGTGCTAGGTGCCGAAAAGTTGGGAGAAATTCTATGTTTGTCACAAAAGATTCCAAATTGAACTTCATTATCAATTTCTCTACCATGATCCATTCAGATTGAGACAATAGAGAGGCCAAGTAAGTTTCGTAGACTTTTACCCAATACCTTAAATTTATCAAAAGCTTTATTTTTCATTTTTAGTTTTTAGAAATAATGTCCAAGTATATCTTGAGTAATCGTCTACTATTACCAAAGTTTAAAAATTACCCTCGTATCTTTGAATATATAAAGGACCAAACAAATCTATATGTAAAAGTTCTAATACTCTAGTGGTTGAAATCATGTTTATAAGCTTATGACTAGCATGGACTTGCTTCCCTATTTTACATGCATCACAGAAGTGATTGTCGAATTATTCTTTTGGTAGTTTTCTTACTAGTTCCTTTGAGGCTATGTTTTGAATTAATCGCATATTAGCACGTCATAGTCTTCTATGCCAAAGGGTTAAGTTATCTACTTTGGATGCAAGACACAATTCATGTTTAGAAGTAGGAAGGATTTTACCTAGATGCAAGACCTCGCTTTTAGGTACGATATTCTTATCTTGATTTAAGAAGTATGAATTGCATAGTCTTCTATTTACACCGGTGTGATTTGTGCAATCACTATCCATAATTCGACGATTCGTTTTAAAATTACACTTATGCCATACCTAAAATTAACAATGTAACTCAATGTTTTGGTACCCACTTGCTCTTGGGTCCGTTGTGGTTAGCAAACAAAGTGCCCAAGTCAAACATCCTTGGGTCTTGAAGTAATGCACATAGTTTATGTCGGCCGTACCTTGAGAACGCGGACCAATAATTGTTTTGAAAATCATGGAGGTTTTGAAAGTTTGGTCCAACGCTTTGAGGTGTTTTTAGCCTTTGATTTGGGTAGGAGTTTTCTCTCCTTTAGAAGGTGCTATGTTGATGATACGAAGACATTTGGTTGTTATGAAAATTTCTTCTTTTTGAAGAATGGTTGTTTTGAAGAGAAGGTCTTTGGTTATATGAGTTTGAAGGTCTCATATTGGGTGTAGGTAAAAGAGGTCTATGGTCAACTCGAGGTTGAGTGTATCCAAGTCTATTATGTGAACCCGAGTGATATTATTAATGTCTTGTCTCTACTCTTGTAATGGGTACTTGGGAACCTCGAGTGTTTGCAAAATGAGTTTGAGGCACTACGGGTTTAACAAACCTATTTAAGGAATTTCTGTTTCATCTTTCTTTTACAAACACTATGGTTTGTTTAAACTTACGGAAGTGGTTTTATTTTTTGAAAATCCAAGACATTCCTTATCTTGGGATAACTTTTGATGACTTAACATATCGTCTAAAACGATGCTATTTTTCTTGAATTTTGAAAAGTTTAATGCCACATTTTGAAGCTTAGAAACATTACATTTTAAAGAGACAACCTCTTGAGTAAGTACATCACATTTTATGCAAGGTTTAACTACCTCTTTATCATTTACAAGTTTCTTTACCTCAAATTCAAGATCATTGATTTTACTTAAAAGTTGTGATTTCTCACTTTCAAGAGAGCATTTTGTTATTTTAAGGTTCGTTTCCATCTTCGCTATTGCTCTAAGCTCCTCTGATAAATGCCTTGTTCCTTCTACGCTTTGGACAATCTCCAATGAAGTGATTCTTGTTACCATAATTATAGCTATGATAAATGCCTTGTTCCTTCTACGTCTTGAGTTTTCATCACCTTTAGTCTTCTCTTTGCATATGTCAAATTTGTCATGTTTTTGACACCCTTTCGGAGTAGTCTTCTAAAGTTTTTAGCCATTAAGTTGATTTCTGCGTCTTCATCACTTTCATCTTGACGTATACTATTGCTACTGGTTTGACCCCTAGTAACATTAGCTTTGAGAGCTATTGGCATAACTTTTTCTTTGATAGGTTTAGAATCAACACCATCACTTGTTAAGATCATTTCGTAAACTTTAAGGTTCCCAATAAGCTCGTCAAGAGGAAGTTTTGCCAAGTATTTGGATTCTTCAATGGCCGTCACCTTGTCTCTTCATTTTAAAGGTAGAGCACGAAGAAACTTTCTTACGTGATTCTTGCTAGAGTAGTATGGATCTAAAGATTTGAGACTAGTTACAATAACATTGAATCGTGTGAAGCCACTATCAATAGTTTCTTCATTAGAGATTGAAAACTTCTCTTATTCTTGAGTGAGAAGATTAATCTTGCAATTCTTAACTTGTGAATTGCCTTGGTGGGTGATGATTAGTGTATGCCAAATCTCCTTGGCGGGTTTACACATAAAAACTCTTTCATATTCTTTACGAGGTAGAGCATTGTAAGAGTCATCTTGGCTTTATTGTTCTTGCTAAGTTGCTTCTTTTCATAATCTTTAAGAAGTTCATACAACGTCTCTTTCATTAACTTCATTTCCGAGTATTCAACTTTGAAGTAGAAATCGCCGTTTTGAACGACTTGCCATAAGTCACTGTCTTTGGACTTAATGTAAGTCTCAAAGCGGGGTTTTCAAAAGCAAAATCCATTGGCTTTTAGCAAAGGTGGTCTTTGTATAGAGCACCCCTCAAGATAGTTCTCTTAAGCCATAGATCTTTACTCAACTTTTCAAAAATCAAATTAGGATTTCGAATTTTTTGAAAAAGAAGTTTTCAATTTAAAACGACTTCTCGGGAAGGCTTTAACGCTTGAAAACTTGAGTAAACTGCTCTAATACCAATTGTAGAACTGTAGAGTCAGGGGGGAGGGGGTGAATACGGTTTTCTTGACTACTTTGAAGTTTATAAAACTTCAAGTCTCGAAAGAACCGACTGGTGTGATGATCTACTTAGCAAATAAACAATAAGTAGATAAAGATAGATAGATAGATAGATAGATAGATAGATAGATAGATAGAGAGAGAGAGAGAGAGAGAGAGAGAGAGAGAGAGAGAGAGAAGTGAAACGGTTTAACTGTAAATAGTAGTTATAGTCTAGGTATAAAATGCAACATGGTTCTCTATAACTGTAGATTTGATACTAATATGTAACACCCCTAGTTTTGAATAGCAGCGAAAGCTAGACGAGGGTATTATTTTATGACACACAGTACAAGTTACAAAAAACGACTCTAAATGAGACGTTTTGAAATACATTATCATTCGAGTAATACAAAATATCATAGTTTGATACCAGGTTCCACAAGTTTCATAATGTACATAGGTAGTACATAATAAAATTTAAAGCTTTATCGAATGATAATGTTATGCAAGGTCTTCAAAACATTTTCGTGCGCCTTCAGTGTATGCTCGTTTATACCATAAGGACCTGAGATAAAACATGCCAAAATGTCAACATAATAGTTGAGTAAATTCATAGGTTTATGTAATGGACAATCAAGTTTTCAGAGTTATAGTAATAATTGCAACGAATACAATCATCATATAAATAGATATTATTGCATCTAAGCTCATGGCACTCAAAACTGACAAGCCATATAATCATTAATGTTTTATAGGATAATAATGGCCCAGTGTAGGTAATTGCCATATACCTAGAGTTACAATATTAGTGTGTTTGGTTACCTATCTGGCTAACAAAATACATGATTTCGTCAATCTGTTTGGCCTTATCCATAATTATGCGCATTCACACACTCGTGATAATGGTCCATTGTATGAGGGGGGGGGGGGGGACTTATGGCATGCAGGGACTTAGACACAAGCAATAATATATTCAGGAAAGCATACAATTTTGAAATTTATTGTCCGTAAATAGATGTTTTAGCATGTATCTCACCCCAAAGAGTTTATAAAACAATTAAATAAAGTTGGGGCTATGAACTCACAATAGTGATCAGTAGTGGATTATAACGATAGATAGTGTATTGTGAGATCACGAGCTTTAACGATGACCTATGAAAGTATAGTGATCGTGCCTTAGAATAAGGTACAATATTATAAAGTTATTGACTTTGATTATAATGTTGTACATATATCCTTAAGTTGTTATATTAATGAAGTATCCCTAAAGTTTCGTTTTGCTATTTGCCTTTTATAAATAACATCATACTATCATTAGGGCTATCATAATTTAGAGGTCATGTAGTGAACGTATGAGGAGCCAGGACACTTTAAATCTTAAATCCACAACTCGTCGATACGACACCCCGGAGAGGCCTCATATGAATATGAAATTCCCTATTAATATAGTACTTGGTATTTATAAGTTATATGTGAAAGAGTAATTAACGAGACAAACGTTTTATGGAAACGTTTGTTATGTTTCGTTAAGGACTCTTGGTAAAAAATGAGTGACATAGAAGTGGTATAAGTGAAAATGGTTCAAAATGGTTGAGATAATAGCCATTTACTACAGGTGTACAGAATCTGCGCACCTTAGCCATTTCGGCTATAACTAATTCATCTGACATCGTATCGGGTTGAGCCACCTGGTAAAATGATCATAAGAAATAGGGATATATCCATATATTTTTACCTAATACCCAGAACCTACTGATTTTCCACAATATCTCCATGTTTGCTACTGGTCTAAAACAGAATTTACCACCATTACCTAAGGCTTGTTTAGCTTGCATTTTATGATTTAACAAGTATGTACAACACATAATCATGTCATATTACTTATAAAACTTGCACAAGATATGTAGTATATCAAAAGGAAAGGAAAAAACATGAAATCTAAACATAGTCTTACAAATTTTTAGATGGAAACACAAGAACCATTATCATAAGTCTTCTAACCACCAACTTAGTCTTCAATCTTTAACCAAACTTGTTATAACCTTAGAGAGTTCTTGTACTTAGCCTTCTAGTTTAGTCTTTAATCGTGTGTGTCTCTTATATCAACCTTAAAATCTTCAAAGCAATACTTGGACTATGTAATACACACCTAGGTCTTCATCTTTGTAGTACATTTTGGAGCTTGAATTAAAACTTCAA
>BQNB010065668.1:0-34854 GCA_026074375.1 Tanacetum coccineum
TTTGTAATATCTATGATCGAGGTGTTTGTATGTATTTCGATTCTTTATCATGGAAAGGTCGGGAAAAGTTACTAGCAACTACCTTATTCTGGATATAGGTCGAAAGACTCCAGACTAAATGGTTGATTTCCATGTTGTTTGTCTATGGCAACTAGACCTTAGCCTTGTAAGGATTGGCTAAGGAAACGAACATTAACCCAAGTACAAAAAGGTTTAACACTAAACCACATGTCTAACGAACTTGGTTTAGCAAGCTTATATTACTTATCATCAAACACGGATTACACTTAAAGCATTTTCATAATTAAAGATAAAGGCCGAAAGGGTTTTTCATTATGAATAATAGACGATCTTTTTAAGCAACTAAACATTCTTAAAACGGTTATAATTACATCCGTGAATCATTTATCTACTCAACTTTATCTATTATATTTCTTGTTCCATTAACCAAACATGCCTTTTAACTTAATTAGACCGTTATCTTTAGACCCGTGACACTCTATAAGATAATCCTTTTTTGTAATATTATCGACTTTACCTTAGAATTGCCAATCTCCTATGGAACGACCTGACTTACCTACAATACTATATTATAAACGAGGGTTAAACTTTACCCGTGTGTTTCCATATAATTGTTTGGTATTTTCAGTCTTATAAATTTAAAGCTTTTAAAACACACCTGCTAAGCCATTACTCTTGTATTAATTATGCTGTTTGAAGGCTAATACCTTCAGGTATTAGCCATTATTATGAAGATCTGAATGTTTGGTTTTGTTTATATCTCGATTGCTTAATTTATTGTTGTATACTTGTTTATGTTTATCAATTTATACTTGTTTATGTGCTTTAATATGCGACCTATCATTCAACTGGATCTAGTGATATAGACCAAGTAATCTAGATGTCGAGATATCTCTCCATATAGTAATTTATATATCTAAAATCATAGGATCACAAGTATTGTCCTGCTAAATCCGTGCTAGGATACGCTTCTGGCTTAACTAGATATCGGATACTGCCTTTGGTTTAGTGAACAAGTTGACTAGCAGGTGAACCTAGATAATTCAACAAATAAGGTTCTGATTCTATTGGATAGTTGGACCAGTGGACTACTAGTGTATAATTCGCCGTTAAGCAGTAAGTGGGTAAAGTCTCTATGAGCTAGGGTTTAACAAGCTCATCATTGCTTTAATCCCTAAGATGAATTATAATCAGCAAATAAGGATGCTTTATGCGGATGCTTTAATTGTGACAGAATTAATGTGTCTAGGTCTTAGAATGAAGTCCCGCCTAAGTCTAAGAATGATATGCCACCTCGAGATAAGTAATCATTGCACTGAATAAACGAACCAACTTCTAATCAGATTAATGATGGCTAATATAGTTTTCTATCATAAAGCTTCACCGCTCTTTTATCTTTTGTTAATTTGCCTGCGTAGGTTAAAGCGTCTTGAATTGATTATAGTCACCACCAAACCCGTGCCAATCTCTCAGGCTGAAACCCCCCTTTTACCTGCTAGAATTAGGATTAGAACTAACATACGATTAGCATAGGTTTGACTTAGATTAGAATTAACTTAGAATTAGTAAACCAAAATATTAATAAATTGAGAGATTTAACCTCGCTTCAAGTGTTCGATACCCTACTTACCACGAATCTACCACTGACCAGGTACACTGCCCGTTAAAGTGTTGTTTTGGGTTAAGTTGGCAAAATATAAATTTAAAACTTGAATCATAAAAATATACACCACGCAACGACACATCAAGTTTTTGGCGCCGCTGCCGGGGAGTAAAAATTAATCTTGATTTTAATTTTATATTTTGGTTATTAGATTAGATCTAACCCGTAGGAGTAGTGTAAATTAGATTAGTGTATATTCTGTATATTTTTGTATATTTGTTAGTTTAATTGTTTGCTTGTATATTTGTGTGTTTAATTTAATTGTTTTCCTAATACACTGTTCTGGTCGATAACTCGATACGGCGTATCCACTTCTATTGGATACGACGTATCCAACCTCCTGTCCAATACAACGTATTCATTCTTCTAATTAATACGGCGTATTCACTTCTATTGAATACGGTGTATCGATCATCTAAAACAGTAACAGTAGCTTTCCACATTCGATTTCGTGTATCTGTGTTTTCTTTCTTCCGAGCCTATCCTACTGATTATTTATCTGTTGTTTCAGTTAGTGCATGACAAGGAGTTCAACGAACGAACTATTCACACCTTTTAAGGATCCGGAATGAGAAATTTGATCATCTAGGAAGCACTTCAAGACACTAAGTCTTGACGAATTGAGATCGCCTGATTTCAATTTATTTTCTGACCAAGAATACTCGGAGGAAGAAGTTGCGAAAACAATGGCCGAAACCATGGAGCAATACATGAGCAAAACTCGAGCCGACTATGGATCGGGAGTTGCTAGGCCTAAAATTGAAGACAAGGATAACTTTGAACTAAAAGGCCAATTTCTCAAAGAACTATGAACCAACACTTTTAGCGGTTCAGATCATGAAGATTCGAATTAACACATTGAGAAAGTTCTTGAGATCGTTGATCTATTCCACATTCCAAATATTACTATAGACCAAGTGATGCTTAGAGCATTCCTTATGTCCTTAACTAGAGCCGCAAGCCGTTGGCTGAGAAACAAACCAACTGGTTCAATTACAACTTAGGATGGTCTTAAAACAAAATTTTTGAACAAATATTGTCCACCTGCTCGAACTGCAAAGAAAATGGAGGAAATCAACAACTTTCAACAAGAACCAGATGAAAACCTTTACCAAGCATGGGAGCGATTTAAAGAACTCTTGATGAAGTGTCCTCAACACTATTTAATAGAGATGCATGAGGTAATCTTGTTCTATAATGGATTGGGAATTCCTACTCGACCGATTCTTGATTCAAGAGGTGCAATACCATCTAAGATTGTTGCTGATGCAAAGGTAGCCATCCAAGAAATGGCTGAATACTCTTAAAAATGGCAAATGGAACATCTAGGTCAAGAAGTACTAAAACTTCTAACGGATTGGCAGCTATACAAGCACAACTCAACAATGTTGGGAGAGAAATCAAGAAAGTGAATGAAAAAGTCTATGCTGCTCAAGTTGGATGCGAACAATGCAAAGGACCCCATTACACCAAAGATTTCCCACTCAAAGAAGAAAGGAAAACCCTCGAAGAAGCTTACTATGCGTAATTTGGTGGACCTTTTCATGGAGAGGGATATAGAGCAGCAGCTCCGGGATTCTATCAAAGGAACAATGTGAATCCTTCGTACCAAGAATGAAGGCAATCTATGGAAGATACCTTGAGCAAGTTTATGAGTGAATCAGCAAAGAGACATGAAGAAAAGTCCAATTTGATTAAAGAAATCCAAGCTTCAACGGATGCTGCCATTCGAAACAAAGGAGCATCGATTAAAACTTTGGAGATTCAAATCGGGGAAATGAGCAAGGTACTACAGGACAGAAGATTTGAAAGTCTACCTAGCTCTACTAAAGCAAACCCAAGAGATTAAGTCAAGTCGATTTCGACTACTATTAAAGCTGATTCATACCTGATACACCGTATTGGATCCTCCCAATATGCCGTATCCACTGGACAGAACCATACACTGATGTACGAGACAAGACAAACAACGATTCCGTTTCAAAGTCGTTTGAATGGTTACTACTGTGAAGAAAAGAAGGGATCATATAGACCACAATTCTCAAAAGCTTACTCTGAAGCTTCACATATCAATAATTCTATACCTTGAAAGAAGAAAGACCTAGGGAGTTTCACTTTACCTTGCTATATTTAATAATGTTGCTTTAATAATGTCCTTGCTGACTTAGGAGCTAGCGTAAGTGATGCGGTCGTCATTAGACTTCTACACGAAGTTTTACAACTCCCTAGGCAAAGCACCTAATCGTTGTTGTAGTAGTATAGGCAAGACTCGGGGGATTGTTATCGTTCACTTGAGGAATAGTTGGGAATCTTGAACGGTCTAATAGTAATTTAAGTGATGAGGTAAGATTCCTTTTGAGTTTTTATTTTAAATGGAAAACAAGTAAATCATATAATTGAGAGGATGGTTGGTTTTAGCTATTAAACTAAATATTAACTACGCTACTGGTGATAACAATATAATAAAAGATTGTGTTTATTTAATCATGTATTACTCCCTAATGCTTCAGCTAGTGTTGTTGCTTTGTCACACTTGTGATGATCTGTGTAATTATTTCCTAAGTCATGAACGAATTACATGAACCCGCCGTATACTGTTATTCCATTAAGGCAACGCACAAGTAAGGTAGTATGAAGACTATTAAAAGGCCCCTAAGGGTATACTAAGTGCATGTGAAATATATTAAGCTTCACATATCAATAATTCTATACCTCGAAAGGAGAAAGACCCAGGGAGTTTCACTTTACCTTGCTTAATCATGTTTTCCTAGACAAATCAACAGTGATACACACAAAAGCTGGTTTTCTAAGACCTAACATGCACATCCATCACAAGAAGCAACACCACTAAGAGCTACATTCTAGGTTTCATACATTCATAAATAAACACAATAGGAGGTTTAGCCAAGCATGTTAAAGATAAAGCAAGAACATAAATGAATCAAATAGCACATAGACATATTGAATGATTAAATAAACCGTAATTGATTAAAACATGAGTTGGAGGAAGTACAATAAGGTTTTTAGGCCCTAAAATCGTCCCTAACAGCTGCTAAACGAACTAGGGTTCGTACGCTCATTCAATCACAACCTTAATTATGATATATAGAATCAAGATGCAAGAAATTAAAGACTTTATTGATGAAAAAGAGAGACAAAACATAAAAGGAGGCTAAACCTAATCTTGACAATGTATTAGTGTATGATGGAATATCTTTCCCTAGAAAAAGAAAAATAAGAGTATAAATACTCTAAGGGGGGCCGACCTATGTAGGCTTTTGTGGGCCTTTTGCGGGCTTTTTCCTCAATAACGTGAATCTCATGCTATGGGCGATCTTATTCGCATCTTTGCTATGGGCGATTTATACAAAGGCGAATTATACGTGTTCATTTCCAAAGGGAGATCTATACATTGTTTCTTAAGGAGATTTATACATCATTTGCTTTGGTGATTTATACGCTTTGCTTGGGTGATTTATACACTTTCATTACGTGGAATTTACGGTTTTTGTCGCTTGATTTGTATAATACTTGTAAAAACTTTGATTTCCTGGTTTATCAAAGAATTGTAATATATCGGTGTATTCTAAAGACTAACTTCATTAATACTAAACCCTAACTTTTAACACAACTAACCTTCAATCGCTTTTGTACGATCATTTTTATCTTATCACATTAAAATAGATTCAATATTACACTTGCGACAACAGAATTACTCTACTGAGTATATGATTACATCTCAAGGTGTTGGACATCGTCCCACCTATGTTGGACAAGGACTTATATGATTCTTGGAAAATGTCGAATGGAACTTTTACTGCAAAATTGAGAGCACGAAAGAATAGATACTTGAATAGTAGAAAATTGGTTCCTCACTCATTTGGCCTACTATGAAGAAGAAATGGAGTGATCAGAAACAAAGAAATTATGCTGAATTATCTGTGCTGAGAAATTCAAGTCAATTGTGATATGAAAGCTACCAATATCTTTTTCTAAGGTCTACATACTGATATCTATTTACGTGTCGAATCTTCTCAGAGTTGCTAAAGATTTGTGGGAGTGAGTTCAATTACCGATGCAAGGTATCTCTTTGATTAAGCAAGAGAGAGTGTATAATTATATGATGCACTTTGATAAGTTTACTTCACATTAAGGGGGAAAATCACTTCACAAGAATTACTTGAGATTCACTCAGAAGATTATGATAATGAAACATCTTCATCATGAAAATAGAGGCCAATTTCAAGTTAATACAAAAGTCTTAAATAGTCTTCCACCGGATGGAGTATTTTGATGACGGATGTCAGCTCCGTGAAGGATTTGCATACTACCAAACTATTGATAGCCTTAATGATATATTGAAATACACAAACTTCAATATGCAAAAATCTTAGGTTCGTCATTTGCAGTGAACGCAATCTGAATCCAATTGTATTTGCTACCAAATCAACAGATGTCATACCACCTCACTTTAACTACTTATCCGTCTTTATACCACCAATCCTCAGTTCTAAACAGTTTTCACCATCTTCAATTGGATTATATTCATACCCAATCAACAGTTCTCATCAACTTATCCATTACTATATCAATTAGATATATTCATCAGTTTTCAACCTCATATCTCCCATATCTGTCTTAAATGAATCATCAAGCACCTCATCTTCGTGCAATAAAATTGCTTAATCAATCACCTCAGTTTCACCCAACCTATGCCGAGTCTCCTTTATGGACTAAGTTTTGTCTGTTCCTGTATTCTCTCCAGGAGATGATCCAATTGCTTATCTCAACAAGGCAATGGATTTTCTAACACATGTAGCTTCCTCAAGGTTCCCCTCAATAACAATTAACTTAGAACTTCCTCTAATCAAAGAAACCAAACCACTATTCAAGATGGCAGAGTCACAGTGCAACAAGTTTAGGGGAGACAAGGGCAAAGTTATTCTGGTACTGGTGGTATGTGCTTAATTACACATACCTTTTACTTTCTAATACGAGCTTAAAAAATCACAAATCCGGACTTAAAATGCCCAATATACGCTTGTTTTGCTAATTGTATTGTGTAGGAACGGATAACTAAGAAAAGGACGAAAAACAAAGCCAAAACGACAAAACCGGACTCGGAATGGAAAAGACTGTGAAAGACAAAGCCAAATCGAAGCCGAAAAGTCAATCAAGTCAAAAAAGTCAACAGAAAAGTCAACTGGTCAAAGTCAAAGTCAACCCAAGTCAGCCCCGATGCCAAAAGTCAACGAGAAATATAAGTTTACGGACTGAATAATTGTAAATCCCTTAAACTTATTATATAAAGAAGAAAAGAGAAATAAAAAGAAGAGAAGGGCCAAATTGCCAAATTGGGCAATGCTATACACAAGGGCAAAAGCTGCCAAAAGTGCCAAAGCTCCTAACTTGGTATCACACCATACAAGGACTTTGTTGCAAAGAGTTTTATATCTCTTGGGACTTGTTTTGCCAAGTCCCCAATGTTATATAACCACAAGGACCTACGGTGAAATAGAAGTTATAACTATGAGGGGCCAACTTTGCCAAATTCCTAAACTTATACCCTGCCACTCTCTTTTTTATACAACTTCTTTTCCCGCCTTTGTTTTTCCCCTCAAAAACACAATCACAGGATTTTTTTGAAAGCCCATTTATTACCCCTGGTTTCTTCTCCACCACCATGGGTACTCACCTCCCCCCTCCTCCACTAACTTTCCCAGCTGTGAGATTGCCAAGCTTGGCTAATCCACACTCCGCAAGCGCTTTTTTCGACGTCAACGAAGACCCAGAATGATTGAAGGGCCAAGATTAGTGGCTGTGAACACCCTCACACAACAAACAACATCCTTTTGTGTTGTCTACAAACTAGCCAACCAGATAGAGAAGAAAGCAAGACTCTAGTCGAAATTTTCCTATATATAGCTTTGTAAAGCCATTGTGGCCAATAGTTAGTTTTTTAAGTAGTTTTTTATGTTATGACGTTTTAGTTTAATCTTAAAGTATTAGTATAAGTGTTTTTAAGTTTAATTTCTCTGTTATGCACTTTGTATTTATCTAGTTTTTAATGAAAATTTAAGCTATTTTTACTCAATAAGCTCTCAATAAGCTCTTTTGAGCTTATTCTTGTTAATAAGCTCAAACTCAGTTTAAAACTTGTTAAAAGCTATTAAATACTGTTTTCAGTTCATTTAGTTCATAGTTGATCATTTGATTTCAAGTTTGGAAGCTTATGGAGTGATAAGCCACAAAGAGCTTATTGAGCTTATAGCTCAAGGTTTAGAGGCTAAGGAGCCAATAGGTTTGTTTTTTTTAAAGCCACTCACTCTACAAGAGTGGCTTAGTGCTGAGACTACAACTTCAGGTTTTAACTTTCTATGTTTCATTTTAACAAATTCATAGCTTAATTCAAGTAGCTTATTTCCTTTGTTTACTTTGTGCTTAATACTGTTTAGACTTGTTTAGTTAGTTTTAATATGCATTTGTTTTAAACTTTTGTAGCTAAGATTCATCTAGTTTTTATAGTCTTCATTTCTGTCATCATTAAGAACTAATAAAAGATAGGAGAAGAAAGTGCTTTTATTTGAAACATAAGCTGAGATTTTAGTCTTAAATAGTTTATGTAGGTTACTTTTAGTGTAGTGGTAAAAAGGTTTATATAATTTTAGTGTTCAAAATAGATTTTAATATCATTTTAGTTTGTCAGTTAAAGTAAAGGGTGTTTGGGTTTAAACATGAGAAAGGGGTCCAAAACAGGTGTTTGCATGGGTTGGGGTTATGTAAGTTAGGTCTTAAGTTTAATGTCGATAAGCTTATTAGAGGCCTGTTTGTAAAAGTTATTTAGTGGTAAAATTGTTTTACATAATGTTTATACACCTACTTTGAAACTGTGACTTTAAAAATGGTGGTCACAAGGGCTTATTTTAGTTAAGCCACTTGAGACGTTTTGTGAGTTTAAGGTTCAAAAAAGTGTGTAATTTTGAGCTTGTGTTAAACAAAGGCTTGTAACAAGTACTTGTCTTTTGGACTTTGGGGGTGAGTAAAACTCCACCTAAGTCTTCTTTGTAGCAGTTTTTCAAATTTTACATCACTTTTTCACCATCAAAAAATTTAAGCAAGCTAAAATGGTTTTTAAAGGCTAAAAATTGGTGCACACCTGTTTGCATAGAACACTCAATCTGTTTTAGCTTATGTGTGTGTTTTGAGCTTTTTGACAGCTTAAAAATAAGCTGTCAAATAGCCCTTGAGATTTGCCTTAAGCTCCCTGGTAATAAGGGGAGACCTTTAGGCTTATTTTCTCAGCCATTTAAGAGCATTTTTAAGCCCAAGTTATTGGCTTATTTCATGAGCAAATAATGCTCTTAGGATAAGCCTCTCTTAGTTTCAGCTTTTAAGATGTTTGTTTGTTGGCTTATTTTTAAGGCCAAAACTGGCATATTGGTCTGTTTTTTTGGAATGACTTAGGTTAGATTGCTTATCTTTTCATTTTAGGCTTATTTTAGCTTCTGAAAAATTAGCTCATTTTAGCTTCAATAGTTTTATGATTAGGTTCTAAAAGTAGATAGTTAGTTTTGCTTATTCCTCTTTTTCGCTTGCTTATTTGTCCCAAATGACTTAAGCTTTTAAGCCCTTGTTGCCTTTTAAGCATTCTGTCATCATAAGCTGTTCTAACCAGCTTATTAGTTTTAGCTTGTAGTTTTTTTTAGATTTACCCTAGGGTTTAGTATTAAGCCTCTTTAGCTTATTTGAGTTTGTCCTAGCTTATTTCGACCCTAAGTCCAAAAGGACTTAGCTCATTTTTGCTTTTAAGCCTTTATAAGCTAAACTGTCAAGTTTAAGCTTATTTTTAGGCTTATTTATTGCTTTTCATAAAAAGTTGTATGAAGACAAAAGTTGTTATGGAGCCCCCACGAGCTTAACACTTTGCTTCTTTGAGTTTTGCCAAAAAGAAAAAAAAACAGGGAAAAGACACTTGGCCGGGTGAGCAAAGACTCGAAACCCGGTGGGACAAGCGTTACATCCTCCTTTTTACCCAACACACACTTCCCACTGCGCCCTTGGGTCTTTTTCTCGTTAAAGACTCAAGGGACTTATCCATCTTTTACACCATTTTCGCCAGCTTTAATGCTAATAAAGCTGTATTAGCTTAATTCTGGGGCTTATTTTAGGGCCAATTTGCATTTTCTATTTTTTCGTTAAGGACTTTTAAAGGAGTGTGAAGAATTTTCTAGTAATTTTTCAGAAATTTTTGTAATCGTTTAATTATTTTTTCATAATTTAATTTAGTTAAAGTTTATTTTAATTCATAAAAAATACAAAAATTATCAAAAAATTATTTTTGGTTTTAGAAAATTTTCTTTTATCAATCTAGTTGTAGTGTGATAATTATAAAAATTATCGTAGGTTCTTATTAGGCGTCATTTTTACAACTTTCATCTTTTAAAGAACGGGTCGGGTTCGGGATTTTGTTCCTTGACTCGTTTTTGGGATCAAACGAACAGTCTTTTCATTCTTCGTTATCTTGTCACGTGAGTATTTTAAAAATGTGAAAAATTCTCCGTAGGGTTATTTTTAAAGGATTTTCAGGTTTTTCCCCCTTTGTGGGGATTCGTGCTTCCGGTTTTTCAGCTTAATTAAGAAATTTTTGTATTTTCTTAAACGTTTTTGTTCGTTATTATCTAATAGACTTTTTCAACTCTCATAAATTAATTCCTTCCTTCAAAATCAAATTCTTCGATTGTTCGATTTTCCTTCCATTCCAGCCTCGTTGGGGATAAACGACCCGGGAACATTCTATACTACTTCTCGGTATCATTGCTCTTGTTGATTTTTAGACTTATATATATATTTTATATTTTATTATATATTATATATATTTTTAGTGTGAAAACCTTCAATCAACTGGGTATACGAGTAATGCTACTAGTTCTGAGGAAAACAATGCACGCAGACTAGCAAAGGTTGTTAAATGCTACAACTGTCAAGGTGAAGGACATATGGCTAGGCAATGTACTCAGCCTAAGCTACCAAGGAATGCAGCATGATATAAGGATAAAGCAATGTTAGCTGAAGCTTAGGAAGCTGGACAAATTTTGGATGAAGAGCAACTCGCATTTCTTGCAGATCCAAGGGTTCCAGATGGTCAAGCTGTTCAGACAATCATTCCAAACAATGCTGCTTTTTAGACCGAGGATCTTGATACTTATGATTCTGACTGTGATGATATCTCAAATGCAAAAGCGGTTCTCATGGCCAACATTTCCAACTATGGTTTTGACGTTATCTCAGAGGTACCTCATTCTGAAACCTATCTTAATGATATGGAAAATCAAGATGTGCAGGCAATGCAGGATTTTGAACAAATACCAGCTGTGGATTTTACAGATAATGAGATACATAGTGATAGCAATATCATTCCGTATTCTCAATATTTGCAAGAAACCCAACAGGAAAATGTTCAAGATACTCATTTGCAGGCACAACAAGATTCAATGATTTTATGTGTGATAGAACAAATGATTAATCATGTAAATAATTGGGAAAAGGCTAATAAGGAACAGAATAACGAATCAGTAACCGCTGAGCTAGAGAGATATAAAGAACGAGTCAAAACGTTTAAACAATGTCTTAATATTGATTTAAGTAGTCGTGAAAAATGATTGATTCTCAAATGGATGATATGATTAAGGAGAAGCTTGCACTGAAAGAACAAGTTGACTCACTTGAGCAAAATATTTCTAAACAAATCAAAGAAAATGAATGTTTATTGCAAACATTCACTGTTTTCAAAAGTGAATCCAAAGAAAAGGAAGATAGATATATGGAAAACGAAATTGATTTGGAAAAGAAGATAAAGGAACTTGATAATATTCTTTTTAAAGTGGGTCAATCTGCTCAAACTGTGCACATGTTAACTAAGCCACAAGCCTTCTATGATAATATACACAAACAAGCTCTAGGTTATCAAAATCCGTTTTATCTTAGGAAAGCTCAGCGGATTAAACCAACCTTGTATTATGGTATTGTTATTTCTGATAAACATGTTGCTATGCCTGTGATTGATGATGAGGAAACATTGATTTTGGAAGAAAAGAGTCGATCAAAAATGTCTGAAAAAGCAAAGGATCCAGAGGTTATTAATAATAACATTTCTCATAAACCTATTGATTATGAAAAATTAAATAGACTTTCTGAAGATTTTAGGAAACGTTTTACTCCACAACAAGAAATGGATGCTGAACAAGCTTTCTGGTTTTGTATATCCAATCCTACCATTGAATCTTATAATCCACCACCTGTCAAAGTGGAAGTTCCCAGTGAATTACCTAAGGTGAGTTTGGTGAATGCAAGCCTTAAAAAGCTTAAATTCCACCTCGCCCAGTTTGACTCTGTGGTGAAGAAGAGGACAACACTTGATGCTCGTACAGAAGGTGAATGGGGGTTTGAACATACAAAAGCTGTTTTTAACAATGAAATTATTCCATTTCTAAAATCTTTAAAAGACATCTTCAATGTGTTTGATAGAGATCTTCTAAATAAAATAATGGAAGTACAGACAGTTTTTGACCAAATAGACGCTGCTGTTCAACAGTTTTCAGTTGACAAACAATGTTTGGAAATTGCTAAGAAAGAGTTATTTTTGGAAAATGATCGACTCTTACAACAAATCATGTCTCAAGATGTTCTTTTAACTGTGATGAATTCTATGTCTTTGATTGGTGAATCTGTGAATATGGATGGAAAGAGAAAAGAATCTTGTAATCTTGAGGCCGAGCTTTTGAAATCACAAAATGCGTTTAATGATCTTTTGAAAAGATACTCACAACTTGAAAGACATTGTATTTCTCTTGAGTCGTCAATACAACTTAATCAAGCAATTTTTCAAAAAGATGAATCTTGTGATAATCAAAATGCTCTCGAAATTTCAGAATTTTTTAAAAATAATGATTTGAAAGCTCAGCTTCAAGACAAAGACAGTACCATTTGTAAGTTGAAGGATATTATAAAATCAATGAGAGAAAAGTCTAAGGAAGAGAATGTCAATTATGATTATTGTGAGATAGAGACAAAAAATGTCGAACTGGAAAATAGTGTGGCAAAATTGCTTTCGGAAAACAAGCGTCTTTGTAATGAAATTAATCATGTTAAACAGGTTTTTAAAGAGCAGTTTGACTCAATCAAAAAGACACGTGTTCGTACTAAAGAACAGAGTGACTCTTTAATTGATAAACTGGACTTAAAATCTGCAGAGAATGAGGATTTAAAAGCTCAAATTCAAGATAAGGTTTTTGTAATAACGTCATTGAAAAATGATTTACGAAATGTAAAAGGAAAAGAAATTGTTGATATTGCTGCACAAATACCATTTGCCAACACTATTGTTCCAGGAATGTTTAAGCTAGACTTAGAACCTTTGGCTCCTAGGTTATTGCAAAATAGGGATGCTCACATAGATTACCTTAAGTACACTCAGGAACAAGCTGACATTCTTTGGGAAATAGTCGAACAAGCTAAAGCAACACAACCTTTAGATAAAGAGTTAGACTTTGCCTGTAAGCATGCCCAACGAATTCAGGAGTTACTTATATGTGTTAAAGATACATGCCCTAATGCGGTTAATCTTAGTGCAAAAAAGGTTGCTGTCACACCCAACAACAAGGTCAAGAAAATTAGGTTTGCTGAACCTCTCACATCCTCAAGCAACATTAAACAGGTAGAGTCATCGAAAACATCAGATTCTAACACACATTTGTTGTCTTCTACAGGATTGAAGTGTTCTACTAGTAAGTGAGGATCAAAGCCTACTGACAATAAAAAGAATGATAGGATCTCGTGACCATCAAGTAGGAACATGAAGAATAAAGTAGAAGCCCAACCTAGGAAAGTTAATAAAAAGAATCGTGTTGTTGAACCTATTTGTGATGTTAAGCATTCACTATTAAATGAGAATTCTGACCCTAATTGTGCTACTTGTAAGAAATCTATGTTTGATAGTGTTCATGATATGTGTCTTCTTGATTGTGTGGAAAATGTGAATAGCCGTGCTAAAACTGCTAAGAAACATAAAAAAAATATTTGGAAACCTACGGGTCATGTATTCATTGAAGTAGGATTTAAATGGAAACCAACAGGCAGAACATTCACTATAGTTGGTAATTCGTGCCTTTTAACTAGGATCACTCAGCTAACGTAGTGCCTCCTAAGAAAACCACTTCCCACTCAGTCGAAACACAAAAACCAAAGCTTAAATTCTATAGCAGGAAACCCAAAAATGTTAAAAATGTAGGTTCGAGTAAAAAAGCTAAGATTGTAGAATCTAAAAATGCTAACCACTCGGAACCCAATCATACTTGGGGATCCAATGCTACAGATATTCCATCGTCTTCTTCTCTTGTCATAACAGGTTGTCCAGATTGTTCTCTGGTATCTGGCTCTGGATGTTCGAAACACATGACAGGGAACCGCTCTCAGCTCATGAACTTTGTTAGTAAATTTCTGGGCACAGTTAGATTCGGGAACGACAATATTGCAAGGATTATGGGGTATGGTGACTATCAGCTAGGAGATGTTACTATTTCAAGAGTACACTACATTAAGGGGTTTGGACATAACTTGTTCTCTGTTGGTCAATTTTGTGACGCGGATCTTTAAGTTGCATTTCGGATAAACACTTGCTTTATTCGTAATTTAGAAGGTGTTGATCTATTTTACGGATCCCGTGACTCAAATTTGTACACAATTTCTCTTGATGACATGCTTAAGAGCTTAAATGACCAAAAACAGACAAAAACTGCCAAATATATGTTTGTTTTGCATTTGTATTGTGCAGGAAGTGGATATCAACAAAAAGACAGAAAACCAAGCCAAAATGACAAAACTGAGCATGGAAAAATGGGAAAAAAAAGTACCTTGGGCAAACAAAAAGGCAAAGTCCCAAAATTCCAAGTCAGAGTCAATACAGAAGAATCAGCAAGTCAAACCGTAGCCGGAACTGGAAAGAAATACTAATTAGATGCAATCTTAAACCCATCAGATGGCCGGGAAAGCCCAATAGTTAAACTATGAAAGACTGTGAAGACCAATGGGGCCTCAATCAATACAACAGCCCATTTGTGTGCATTTGACAAAGACTGTGACAGACATTGAGCCCAATCCAAGCCCAGTACATCCAATCTCAGCCTTTACACACAAAACCCACCTGAACCTTTATTGGGCCTTAAAAAGCCCAATAACATAAGCCTAAACCTTATTGGGCCCAGACACACTCAATTGGGCCCAATACAAGCCCAAGCCCAACAAAAGCCCACAATTCTTTTTATAAAACTTTAGGGGCTAAATTGCCAATTTTAAAAGTTGTTTTATAAAGAAAAATGAAAAAAATAAAACACAAGGGCTGTTTTGCAAATTTATCAAACCTTCTTTATTTCTGCTGTTATAAACTAGAGGGACCATTTTTGCAATTTTAAAACCAAAACTCTTCTTAATTCCTTATGTTATAAACGCGGGGGGCCAAACATGTCATTTTCCAAACCCCCTTTATAACTGTTTTTGGGCTTTAAACAAAATGAATATAGAAAGAAAGATGGAGGGCCAGTTTTGCCTCTTCCCCATACTTCTCTTTTAAACCTGCGAACCACCCTGTACCTCAACCCCTTACCCGCCAAAAATACCACCTCCCTCCCCCATGGTTTATAGCCAATACCACCTCCCTAGTACACTTCCCAGCCTACCCCTCACCATTTCCCACCTCCCCATTACCCCTATAACCTTCCCACTTGGCAATTTACACAACCCGAAGACCCCATCAATGGCTGAGAAATGTGTAAGGCCAATGAAAGGCTAGGATTACCTTGGGGACTTTGTACACTCACAGCAAGCACATCCCAAGACCAAGAGAAGGCAGAGGACCTCTATAAAAAGAGAAGAGAACAAGCCGATCAACCACACCCTGTTTTTAGTTTAAAATGCTTTAATTAAGTCTTTCTTTTTGCATTATTTTGTAATTTGTTCTTTTTAAAAGTTTAAGTTTGTAAGTTCTTTAATGTTAATGAAAATTTAAGAATTTACTTTAGACAATTGCAATGACCACTGTGTAAATTTAAAGCTTCATATTAGCTCATTAAACCTATAAACTTGTTATTAGAATAGTGTCAAATGGTTAAACATTACTTATAATCACCTTTTCACCTTCCTAAACTAAAAATCAGTAAAAAATGTTTTTTAAATTAAAGGGGAGTTTGGTTTAACCTTAAAAAGGTCATATGGGAATATGCCAATGGGTTGTAACCACTCAAGCCAACTTTGAGCTGAGTGTGTGAGTTTAATAAAGGCCACTTTGATCAATCTTTTTAGTGTAAAAAATAAGTTTTTAATCACTTATGTTATTCAGTCAAAATTTAAATAACCAAAGTGAGCTTAAGTGCTCCCAGCTGCTTATGCACTTAAGCACATTTTTTTTTCGCTTTTTATGAGAATTACTAGCTCTTTTCAAAACCCCTTGTTTTCTGTCCTTTGTTAACTCCTCACCAAAGTGAAAGACAACAAGCACCCATAAGTCAATTCTTTGTAAACCCCCATTTTCAAGCCATAAAAACATAAACAGCAACTTTTACTTACCCAAACTGGCTCAAACTTTGAAAAATAAGCTCATTTGCCATCCCTTTTTAATTCTGTTATGGTTGGTTATGGGTAAAAGAGTCACCAATGTGCTTTATTTCAATAAGCTAAAAAAACCCATAAGCTAAGCTCACTGTGCATTCGCCTGTGCTGAGCCACCATAATTCAGCCCCCCCCCACTTTTCTAGCTTATAATAATATTAAGCCCTAGGTTTCATAGTGTATTTTACTTATAGCCGTAGGTAGTTCTAGAGATTTATAGCAGCTTATTTGCATTTAGAATTGCCTTAGATTAACATAATATAAGCTCAAAAGTAGGCCTTTCGTGTTTTCTTTATTAAAAACTGAAGACGAGCATAGCATATCTCAATTCTCAGCTTATTTTAGGGCTTTAATCTAGAAACCCTAAGCTTATTTAAGGACTCCCCTCTCCCTATTAACTAGTTTTCCCAAAAGTTTTTAGCTTATTTTGTTAGGCATTAAATCCCAATAAGAAAGAAAATTACAGCTCATAAGCTTAATAAGCTATTTGCAGCCCCAAAAGCACACTTTTCTAGCATATTAGTTACATCAAGCATAAGTGGCTTTTAATTTTACAAAAAAGACTCCCCCATAAGCCCCATCTACAAGTTGCTTATTTTGACTATTGTCAATAAGCACTTTGGACCCTTTTTGTAATTCGGGGCCAACTCAGGGACTGTTGTGTGTAATTTTGTCTATTATAGTCATAATGTTAGTCCCCCTTGTTAGTCTGTTGTTTCCCCCCTTTAGTCCTTGTGCCTTTCAATGTTAGTCCCTGTAATTGACAGCTGTACGAGTATATAATTTAATTAATATAAATTAAGGTTTAGAATTGTAATTAGTTTAATTACCTCTTAATTTATACAGTAACTTTGGATTATTTATATTTTTAGAATTGTTACTTTTATCTTTATTTAATTTTATTTTTCACAGAAATATTATAACTTTTATATTTTGGTCTTTTTCAATTAGCATTAGTTTAATAGTTATTAAATCTTTAAAAATCATAAAAAATCCAAAAATAATTAAATAAATAATTTTATCTTTTTATAATATTTTCTTTTGTCATTTAGTTGCTAAGGAAAAATAATAAAATTTAGTGTAGCTTAATTTTTCATTAAAATCAGTCTTAGACCAAACAGTTTTAACCGGGTGCGTTTCTTTAACCGTTTCATTTCGTTTACATTCAAACGACCTCCGTTTTAGTTCTAGTTTTATTATTTTTTTCAAATTAACTTAATTAGAATTTAATTTTGATTTTTAGATTTAATTTAGCATTTATTTTCTTAATATTAGTATTTAGTTCCCGATACCTGATCTGTTCCCCGAAATTTTAGTATAGATTTAATTTAGATTTCCCATAATG
Source organism: Tanacetum coccineum (assembly GCA_026074375.1). Lineage (NCBI taxonomy): Eukaryota > Viridiplantae > Streptophyta > Magnoliopsida > Asterales > Asteraceae > Tanacetum > Tanacetum coccineum. Next base: position 17,688 of record BQNB010065668.1, read on the forward strand.
TAATTTTGTTTCCCGTAGTTTTTAAGATCCCTTTCTAAGATCTATTTCCCGTATTTAAATTAGGTTTTATTTAATTAATTTTAGTTGTAACTACAATCAGTTTTCCATCATATCTAATATCTCCATCATTCAATTTCTCATCAAACAGGATTACTTTCAATGCAGCCTCGTGGGGAACATACACCCGAAATATCCTTCCGGAACTTTTTTATCATTGATTCTATCTTGTGTATTTTATCCTTTTGTTGAATTTGACCTTTTGCCTTGGTCAAGGGCATCCGGTTAAGATCTGTATTAGGGTTGCTATATAAGTGTGTGCTAACCGCGAATCATGACTCAAATTTGTACTCAATTTCTCTTGATGACATGCTTAAAACATATATGATCTGTTTGAATTCCAGTTCGTTTGAATTCCACCGTCCGTAATATCAAGTTCGTTGAATTCCACCGTCCGTAAATATTCAAACAGACAATGGACCCGAATTGTCAATCAGCCACTTCGTGAATTTTATGAAAAAGATTGGCATCTCGCATCAACATCTGTACTCCGCACTCCTCAGCAGAACGGCTTTGTCTAAAGGCAAAACCGAACTCTTTGTAGAATCTCTGTACAAATGTTAAAATTTTCTAAAGCTCCATTATTTTATGGGGCCCGAAGCCAATCAATACAGCCTTTACACCTAAAAGCCGTTCAATAACCTTTGCCGATAAACAACAAAACTCCTTATGTAGCTTATGCAGGATAGAAACCGGATTTATCATTCTTTCATGTCTTTGGTGCACTCTGTTATCCTACCAATGACAATGATGACCTGGGTAAATTAGATGCAAAAGCTGACATTGGTATTTTCATTGGTTACGCGCCCGCAAAGAAAGCGTTCAGAATCTACAACAAAAGAACCCGAAAAATTATAGAAATAATTCATGTAACATTTGATGAGCTGACATCTATGGCTTCTGAATAATTCAGTTCAGGACCCAGGCTTCAATGTATGACTCCTGTAACATCCATGATCAGGACATCGTTCCAAAACCCTGTTTCTTAACAACCTTTTATTCCACCTAACAGAGATGATTGGGATCAGCATGTTTCAACCTATGTTAGATGAATACTTCACTCCTTCATCTGTTGCTAGTTTCTCCCAATCAAGAAGCATGTAGTCTCCAAGAGCTTTTGGTTTTAGGCCGAATCTCTTGTGTCAACTTCCATTGACCAGGATGCTCCATCAACAAGTACTCCATCAACACAAGAACAAGAACCATCTCTAAACATTTCTCAAGGTTTTGAAGAATCACCAAAAACACCAATATTTCATGATGATCCACTTAATGAAATCTTACTCACTAAGAAATCAGACTCACAAGATCATCATCAAGATTGAGACAAACCCACACTTCCATTTGAAACACCTGGCAAATGGACAAGGATCACCAAAGCAAACATGACCGACGATCAATATCGCACTCTATCTTTACGAGAAAGCAACTCTAAACTGACGCCATGTGGTGTTACTTTGATGCCTTCCTAACTTCGGTAGAACCTAAGAACTTCAAACAAGCAATGACCGAACTGTCATGGATCGATGCAATGCAAGAAGAAATTCATGAATTTCAAAGACTAGAAGTTTGGGAATTGGTGCCGTGTCCAGATAAAGTGCTTTTGATCAAACTAAAGTGGATTTATAAGGTCAAGACGGACGAATTTGGCGGGGTACTAAAGAATAAGGCTAGACTAGTTGCTCAAGGATTCAGGCAAGAAGAGGGAATCAATTTCGAAGAATCATTTGCACCGGTTGCTAGAATAGAGGCCATTCGTATATTCGTAGCAAATTTCGCTCATAAAAATATGACGATCTACCAAATGGATGTCAAAACAGCTTTCTTAAATGGCGAGCTCAAAGAAGAGGTCTACGTTTCTCAACCAGAAGGATTTGTTAATCAGGATAACCCATCACATGTGTACAAGCTCAAAAAGGCCCTCTACGGTCTCAAACAAGCACCACGTGCATGGTACGACATGTTGTCAAGCTTCCTAATCTCACAACATTTCTCCAAAGGTGCAGTTGATCCAACACTCTTCACACGGCAAGCTGAGAATGACTTATTACTGGTACAAATTTATGTTGACGATATAATATTTGCATCCACTAATATTGCCATGTGTAATGAGTTTGCTAATCAGATGACCACTAAGTTCAAGATGTCAATGATGGGGCAGATGTCATTCTTTTTAGGATTACAAATCTCTCAAAGTCCCAGAGGCATCTTTATAAACCAATCTAAATATGCTTCTGAAATTGTTAAAAAATATGGTATGCTAACTACTGATTCTGTCGACACACCCTTGGTAGAAAAAAGTAAACATGATGAAGATCTACAGGGGAAACAAGTTGATGCTACACTTTACCGTGGCATGATTGGATCCCTTATGTATCTTACATCCAATAGACTTGACCTTATCCATGCAGTCTGCTTATGTGCTCGGTATCAGGCAAAGCCTACCAAAAAGTAATTTCAAGCGGTAAAACAGATCTTTTGATACCTTAAAGGAACTATTAACATGGGTCTCTGGTACTCGAAGGATACCAGTATGTCTCCAACAGCATATGCAGATGCAGACCACATGGGGTGTCAGGACACTAGACATAGTACATCGGGAAAGCGCTCAGTTATTAGGTGGACCAAACTTGTTAGATGGTTGTCAAAGAAGCAAAGTGCAACTGCCAAAATCAAGTTCATAGGCTGAATTTATTGCCTTTTATGGGTGTTGTTGCTCAAATCCTTTGGAGGCGGTTCACTGCTAACAGGACTATTGGCTTTCAATTTAATAAGATGCTCTGTACTGCGACATAACAAAGAGTGCGATGCTCTTGCTGCAACAATGTTCAACATTCACGAGCCAATGCACATCGTTGTTCGTACCATTTCATAAAGGAAACAAGTTGGAAAAGGAATCCGTGGAGCTATACTTTATCTGGACTGAATACCAACTGGCTAACATATTCACTAAACTCTTGCCACGAGATAGATTTAACTTCTTGATCGAAAAGCTCGGTATGAGAAGCATGTCTCCGGAAACGTTGAAACGTCTGGTAGAGGAAACGGATGAGTGATGGCGGTAACTCATATCCTGTATCATATGTACATAAGAAAACCTAAAAACACAAAAATATTTCTTCTTTTGATATAATTTTTTCAAAAACAAAATAAAAAATTAAAAAAATCAAAAAATAAAAATATGTATCTCTGGCATGTCTTCTGAAAATCGATAACATTTACGGCCTTAGAAATGTCATTTAATAATGATACGAGGCTGTAAATTGATGGTGTCGAGCAGATGTCAAAGATTTTAAACATGCCAAAAATGGCTTGCTATTATTTCTGTGATAGCAACCGGTTCATTCAATTCTTAAAGGAAGTATTTCAAAAAGAAAACTTGACTGCTCACAAAAACATGGGAATTTATTTCTCGGGCATTGGTTTACTTTATGGACCATGCAAAGGGTGGTGATTACTTTGCATCACAACCCGTGCTTTCCTATATTCCATAAGTGTCGTGTCAGTCGCGCTTTAATATTCAAAATAAGAGAAATCTTATTTTTCAAGGTGTTGATTTTCAAAAACAATATAATCATCTTTAGGAATTCATCAGAAAAATCATTTTTCAAAGATATTTGACCACTCAAACAACGACTACAACTCTTTAAATAGAAAACGGGTCATTGTTTGAGGGGAACAAAATGTCAAATATCTTCTTCAAAAAAGGTCAATTTGTGATAAAAAGTAACAGTTTTAAACATGAAAGGGTGAATAATTAAAGGGGAGTTAATTAATTTTAACTCAATTGGGCTTTATTTGCTATGCGTTTAATTCTTTAAGGACAGTACTACAAAATGTGTGTTCTAATCTTGATAACTAAACTTTAGGGGCTAGTTTTGCCATTTGTGAAACTTAATTAAACCTTGGTTGTTATAAGAAAAATGGAAGGTTTTAGTAAACCTTAGGGGGCATTTATGCCAAATCCTTAAAAGATTTAAACATAAACACCCCCTCCTTGCCTGTTACACACACAAACACACATAAACCATAAACCTCCATTGTTGATTTTCAAGCCTTCAAGAAATTGCTCTATCTTCGTTTGAATCTTAAGGTACACTTGTGTTAATGTTAAAATACCCATATATCAGACCAAACCTTGGAATTTTGCTCGATAAACCCTAAATTCGACCTAAATTTTGTCAACTTAAAAAGGTGGATGAAATGTTAAATTGATTGAGGGGTTTTAGTCCTTTAGGAGTCTAGATGTTATACCTATAGAAGTTTTAAATAGGGATAACGTAATCATACATTTTGAGTGATTCTTGAAATCGAACTAATGTAAAATGGGTCAAAATTTTGAAAAAGTTAATGGGTTTGTGGTTAATAATTATAAACTATGTGTTTGTGAGTATTTTCTTGAGTTTAAGCATGTTTAACTTCAAAGAGTTTGCTTAGTTGGGTTTTTCATGTTCATATGAGTCGAACAAGACTTAAGTCAAGATTTTTGTGGTTAATTCATGTGGTAAATGTGTTAGAATGATTCAATGATGTTAAGTAATCATGTTTGAGTGATTATTAATGCTTGTAAAAGGTGTAAAGTGTTGGTGTAAAGTGTTGATTATTAATACATCCTTATATATGCGAACTATACATTTCAATTAACACAGGCGAACTATACGTTTGTATTAACACAGGCGAATAATACACTTTTACTTAGGCGAACTATACGTTCATTTTAACACAGGAAAAATATACACACTAAATTAACACAGGCGAACAATACATACAAAAAACACAGGCGAACTATATATACAGGTTTAACACAGGCGAATTATACACGCTCTATAGGCGAACTATACATGATTTTTTCTAAAAGAACTAATCTTGTTATCTTGGTAATCTAATCTTATAACCAAATCTAAGTATAATTATACCTTCACTTATCACGTAGTGATTAACTTAGGTCTAGTTTATCCTTAGAAATCTTTAGTGATTGCCCTATTTCTATAGATTGCCTATGGTTAGTGTGTTGTATGATTATGTGTTTATCCTAGGTTCATGTGTGTTAATGTTTTGCCTAGTGTCTAAGTGCATAACACCTTATGTAAATCAGTCTTGCATTGTATTTCAGTGACATATATATTTGCTTGTATATGAACTGTATGTGACAAATCTTAACAGAACCATGTCTACCATTACTGCTCAACAAACCAAACTTGATCTGGAACTTGTTCCAAAGGAGAAAAGACTTGACATTAGAAAATGCAACGGAAGACTCAATCCTGGAAAGATCTAAAGAGAGCCAACATTTCAAGTTGTTCTGGATGCTCTTGCTCTCACTCCGTGCTACTCTGTATTTCTCATCACTGCAGATGTTCAGAAGTCTACATGCATCAGTTCTAGGATTTTGTTTACAAGCATGACACTTTCTACAGATTCAAGATAGACAAAAGGAAAAGATTCAAACTCAATCTGGAAGTCTTCAGAGATATCTTCAAAGATCTGCCCTAAAGTTCAGGGTCAAGACTTTGATGCACTTCCTACTGATGAAGAAATTATGTCTTTCTTAAGAGATCTTGGTCACACTAGGGAAATCCATTCACTCATTGATGTTGTTGTTGATCAGATGCATCAACCCTGGAGAACTTTTGCTGCTCTCATTAACAGAAGTTTATGTGGAACGACAACTAGTCTTGACAAGCTTAGTCTCTCCAGAGCACAAATCCTTTGGGGTATGTACCATCAGAAGAATGTGGCCTATGTTGAACTACTTTGGGAAGATTTCATTTACCAGATTGACAACAAAGCCTATAAAAAGCAAGAGAAGATGTACTACCCTCGATTTACCAAAGTTATCATTCACTACTTCCTTACTCAAGACAAGACACTCTCCTGGAGAAACAAGATCGGGATGCACACCTCTAAGGATGACTATTTGATTAACACTTTAAGATTTGTCTCTGCAAAAGAAGAAACTCAAATCTATGGTGCTATACTTCCTGATTCTTAACCAGTCCTGAGATGAAGGAAACCAAAGCATACAAGACTTACCTTGGTTTTGCCTCAGGAGCTACACCTCCTCAAAAAGGTGTAGAAGTTCAAGAAGCCAGCCTCTACTAAACTCACTACTGTCCCAGTTTCAACTGAAGAACCTACGGGAAAGTCAAAGAGAGTAAAGAGACTTGCAAAAAAATAGACTAATAAAGCTCCAACAAGAGGTGTTGTTATTAGAGAAACTCCTGAGATACCAGTGTCTAAGAAGAAGGAAAAGGTGGATGTTACTCGAGGCAAAGGAATTGAATTACTCTCTCAAGTGGCTTTAAATGGAGATGCTCAATTTAAAGAAGTTCAAAGGAAGAGTATGAGGGACTTTCACAAGAATCATCCAAGTAGTTCTGGTGCTGTAAAGATCATACCTTCGGTTACAAGTAAAGGAACTGGTGTTAAACCAGAGGTTCCCGACGTGACTGAAGAAGAATCATCGGAAAGTGAAACTGAATCTTAGGGAAATGATGAAGACGATAGCAACAATGAACAAGATTCAAGTGATGAAGAGAATGACAGAAATGATGATAAGCCATAATCAGACAATGAAAATAAATCTGATTCTGCTCTCATTAACAGAAGTTTATCTGGAAAGACAACTGGTCTTGACAAGCTTCATCTCTCCAGAGCTCAAATCCTTTGGGGTATGTACCATCAGAAATTCTGTACCTACTGATGAAGAAACAGATGATGAAAACAAGGAATTTGATGATGAAGAGTATGCTGGTTTGTATAAGGATGTGAATGTGAGATCAAAAGTTATAGAACATGAAGAAATAGGGAAAGGAAATGTAGAGATGACTGATGCTACTCGTGAAAGTGGTTCTTAAGAAAAGTCATATGAGCAAGTCATCGAAGATGCACATGTGACACTTACTACTTCACAGAAGACTGAAAGGTCAAAGCAAAACTCTTCTGTGTCATCCGACTTTGCAAGTAAATTTCTTATCTTGGATAATGTTCCACCAGTCATCCGATGGATGTCGCTTCTTATGTTGGAATGTCAAGGTTTGTCTAGACAGAATCAAAGCATATTTCACCCCCTCTTCTTCATTACCTGTAACGGCTATACCGTCAAACTTTCTACAAATATTCATTGCAACATCCATTCCTCAAACAATTAAACCTTTCACTTCCATTCTTACAACAGTCAACACCAACTCCCGAACCAACAACTGAACCTTCTACAACCTTAATTCCTGCTCTTCCTGATTTCTTCCCTATTCGGATTCGACCATAGAGTTTCTACCTTAGAGAATGAGCTTTCTCAATTAAAACAAGTTGATCATTCTGCTCAGATCCTCACATCTATCATATCACAAATTCCTATAATCGATGGATATGACGTTCTTGTACAAGAAATTGGTTTTGCTACTAAACGGTTCTTTCAGTATACACGGTAGAATTGAGAAGACATGCTCAAGAAGAGAAGGATAGTACATTGATTCGGTTGAGAAATCTATTAAGGATATCATCAAAGATGAAGTTAAAAGTCAACTCCCTCAGATCCTACCTAAGGAAGTATCAGACTTTACCACTCCTGTGATCTAAAGATCTATTAATGAATCACTTGAGAACGTCATCTTGGCCAAATCTTCTTCTCAACCGAAATCAACATACGAGGCTGCTGCATCTCTTACTGACTTTGAATTGAAGAAGATTATCTTAGACAAGATATAGAAAAGTAAATTGTATCAAGCTGCTCCATAACACAAAGAACTCTATGATGCATTGGTCAAATCTTACAAGATCGACAAGGACCTCTTTGAATCCTATGGTAACACATATTCTTTAAAGAGAGATTGTGACTACAAAGATAAAGATGATGACCCTTCCGCTAGATCAGACTGAGGGTTGAAGAAAAGGAAGACAAGCAAGGATGCTGAACCAACAAAAGATCCAAAAACTAAAGAATCAAAGTCTATCTCATCCAAAGGCACCAAGTCTCAATCAAAATCTTCTGGAAAGACTGTTCAAGCAAAGGAACCAGAGTTTGAGGTTGCAGATTCTGATATGCCACAAAATCAAGAAGGGAGTCTGGGTAATGATGATGAAGAACCCATGAGAGAGGTTGCATCTAACCGTGACTGGTTTACTAAACTATAACAACCTCAAGAACCCACTGACCCTGATTGGATTGTTAGCAAGACTCCTCAACAAGGACCAACTCAAAGCTGGTTAATGACCCTTGCAACTACTGCTGATAAACCTTCAAAAGACTTTGATGAATTGATGAGCACTCCTATTGACTTCTCTGCATACATTATGAACGGCCTGAATATCACTAATCTGACTCAAGAAACCCTGTTAGGGCCATCATTCAAACTTCTCAAAGGCACATGTACCAATTTTGTTGAGTTGAAATATGACTTTGAAGAATGTTACAAAGCTTTATCGGAGAAACTTGATTGGGACAACTCAAAAGGTGGTGATTATCCATTTAATCTTACCAAACCCCTCCCTTTAGTCTTGAATGGGATTTTCAAATAGTACCGGTTAACTACTTCTTCAATAACGATCTTAAGTTTGTGCAAGAAGGAATTTTAACCATGACCTATACACTTCCACAACAAAGACAAAGGCCGCTCAGTATGATCTTCCAGGCATTGAAGACATGGTTCCAAACATATGAAGTCCTGTTAAAGTTGCCTATAATAAACATGCAAAATGGGGTATTTCTCACTGGAGAGAACAACGTAAGACCTTCTATGGGTATGCACGAGGCTTGGAATCCAGTTATGATGTGTATTCCACTAAACATATTCTGGCAGTGACTCGGGTCGAGGTAATGCGGAAACAGGGGTATGGGTATCTGAGAGAGATTGAAGTACAAAGAGTCGATAACGAACTTTACACATTCAAGGAAGGCAACTTCCCACGACTTCGTATCAATGACATCGAGGACATGGTAATCCTTGTTGTTCAGAATAGGCTCACTAATCTCTTAGACGATGATGTTTCTGACATGGTTATTAAAAAGAGAGTCAAAGATCTTCAACTGGGAGTCAAAAGTTACCAGAAGAAGATCAACGTCACCAAGCCATACACCACCAGACCCGACATCAGGAAAAGGGACCCATACACTCCACATACAGACCCTTAAGGATTCATTTGTGTTGACAACCAAGGGAGAAATAGGTTGATGCGCTCAGATGAACTCTACAAGTTTAGTGATGGCACATTAATAAGGCTTCGAACTTCGCTTGAAGACATCACAAAGAATATCCAAATGGAGTACCTGCCATAGAGAAGATGGAGTTCCTTAGAAAAGAAAAGAGCTCCGTTCATGATCAAGGGGGCTATGACAGCAGCTGAAGGAGAGAAGGATGATGAGGAGCTTGGAAAAGTTTGTTGGTGGGAGATACTACGGAACTGACCTCCGGCTACTTTACGTATAATGGTTATTTGTGATATTATTAACTTTGAAATTTTACTATAATTTATATATATATATATATATATTATATATATATTATATATATATTATATATATTATATATATACTATATATATTATATATATATATATATAGCATATATATATATATTGTAGTATAGACTTATGGTGATAATAAGGAGTGCTCGAGTACAAAGTTTTTTAAGAATTCTTAGTGAATTATAAATAAAAATTTCAAATTGTTGTATCAGCATTGTCTTATATACCATTAACAAGGAGGGCGGAGCATTAAAACTTCCAAAATAATCAGCTTGTTAATAATTGGATATTTTTTTCTCCAAAAGCATTAATATTTGATAATTGATATCCAAAATATCAAGAGATTTGACATTTTGATAAGGGGGAGAAAATATGATTAAAATATATGGCTAAAAATGTGAATTTAAAGATCTCAAATGCAAGGTTCACCCTTCATGTGCTAAACATTTTTTGAATATCGATGCACATTATAACACCCTGTGTTTTCAGGTCATTTTACGACGTCATTTATTTCACTATTTATTTTTATTCTTGTACGCGTTGCTTTTAATTTTCGTCATATGTTCTAAATGCGTAATGCCTAAAAAAATATCATCACACGGAAACGGGCATCATACAATTAAAAGTTTACGTCAAACAAGTGTTAAATAATTATTTGGAAGATAATTATTAAACTTGCACATTTTATTTTTATTGGTTACGTACGTTTGGCTATAAAATACATTTAGGCATTCACAGAACCACCAAAAATTATCTACGCTTTAACAAACACCCATTACTATACCCTAAACTCAAAGTTTTATAAAACTTCACCCATGTTATCATTGTAGCCGAATTATGCATATAAAAACCAAACTAGAATCTACACATTACAAGTATACTCTTTATACTTAACCTATACATCTTAAAACTACAAGTATTGAAGGCTTGGTTTAGCATTTACAATGGTTTAATCAAGAAAGTTCAAGATTTGGTTTTCTTAGGAAATTAGGGTTTTCTAGTCTTGGAAGCTTGGGTTTTGATTCTAAACTAGGGTTTAGAACTTGTTTCTCTTCATCATACATCATCTTAAGGTAATCTAAAAACCCTACACTCTTTATCTTATGATTTACGTGTATATAATGTTTATATAGTAAATCACCATCTAGGAAATATGTTAAGATGTTAAATGGATTATTACTGTAAAACCTAAAAATCTCAACAAGTATAAAATTACCAAAATACCCCTAATGTAAGAAAATTTCATAAAAGCTTAAATAAAATTCATTTAAATGTTAGAAATTATAAAAATGCAACATGTGACAATTATGAAATTTATGTAAGATTAAAATACTTTATATTATGTAAGAAAAATAATTAATAACTATGTATAATTATTTATGCCGAATTATATATGTATTTAATTATTATACTTTACAAATTTATATAAAATAAATAAGGATAATTACCAAAATAATTATGCAAATTTAAAATCAGATTTATTCCATTTTGAAAAGCCCATATCTTGGCCAAATACTTATTAAAATTCATTTGTGCATTTCTTTTATCTAAATCCTAAAAACCAAATTAGCCGAAACCCTAAAATACAAAATGGCGGCATAAGAATTTTTCCAAGGCAAGAACGATTTTTCTAAGGTGATTTGAAGGTCAAGGATTGTGGGAAAAATAGTGGGAAGATTGTAAAGTGCTTGGTTCGATTGTGGTATTTGTTTTGGGTTCGAATTAAGCAACCGGGTTCAATAATTCATTAAATCACCAAGGATCATCAAAGGTATTTTTGTAACTCATTTTTCATCATATTAATTCGTTCTATGCATGAGAAAAATTATCATGCATGTTATTTTGATTTTATAAATTAAAAAATGTTCGAAACCCTATATTTTTAGCTAAAGTACTGAAATCGGCACAAATTAATACTTGTAAATTGATTTTATTTTTTTCTTAGGTTTTTTTATCATATATGACTCTGATCAATTATTGCTGAAAAAAAATTTATAAAAGATTGGAATTATTTATTTGGGGTTTTCTTTGTTACCGATTTCGAATATAAAGGGAAAAGAAAGAAATAAATTAGGGTTGGGTTTTGATTCAATATTTCCAGGTGCAATAAATGCTAATGAATGGGAAATAATTATGTTTTGTGATTGGGAAAAATTTTATTAGGGTTTAGTGATTTATTTTGTTTATCCGATTTGCTATTTTAAAATAGTATAAGGACTTTTTTTTGTAATTTCTGAAACTATGGGGTCTATTTTAGACATGTTATTATACTTAATATATTCTGTATAAAATAAGTTGGGGGGTATAAAATGTCATTTTGATATTATTTTGGATTAAAAATGGTTAATTACATATAATAAGTAATTAGAAATTAATTAATTAAAATAGAGGGACTGAAATTGTAAATTCTGAAAAGTATAAGGTTTGTTTAGTATTTAATATATAAAGTATGATTTTTTCATAATTGAATCTATAAGGGCTTGTTTTGTAATTTGGCTATATTAAAAGATAATTGTTTAATTAATTAATAAACCAAAAGGACGAATTATGTAAGTTGTATATTTAAGGGTTTGAATTGTAAATATATAGAAAATGGAGGTTTAATCTGAATAAAATGTGAAACTTGATATTTACACTTTTAACTTGAAAATTATGATTTTGTATATTAACCTAAAAAAAAATGGAAAAGTTACTAAAAATGGAAAGTTTACTGAAAAATGGAAAGTTTACTAAAATGGAAAGGTTACTAAAATGGAAAGTTGACTAAAAAATGGAAAAGTTACTATAAATGGAACGTTTCTAAAAATAGAAAGTTTTATAACTTAAATGAATATGGTTTGTAATTCGAATTCATCAATTTCTTTTAGGTAGTCGGTCAAGAGAGGGAGTGATTTTGAATTCCTGTGGTTGTTTTCTTTGGTTATTGCTTTGCTTTCGGAATAAGGTCAGTATTCTGACCTTAACCTTAAGGTTTCTCATAACATATTCTCTATATCTTTGATTTCTATGATGATTGGCTACTTTTGCTCTGAGCCTTTTATTTTGGTTTATTTATATGTATCTTGTTATTATGGTCTATTGAACCTTTGATATTTGAACCTTTGATATTTGAACCTTAAGGCATTGCACCCTTTGCTAATGATCCCTTTGAATTGAACTTTGATAATGTCTTTGCTTTGAACCCATCAGTTTGAGAAACCAAGCCACTATTTGTTTCCTAGCATGAAGGTAAACATGGCCGATGTCATGATGCACCTTTGGCATGACTCATGTGTGAGTGGAGTGATTTCTCATCCGTCCCCCATTTGATATTTATATGCGCATTATAAAGATTATTATTGTTTAAGGGCGTGCGTTTATGATGCCATCCTAGATTTGTTTTGTATTCGATGGATTATGACATTAGATATTTGGCATATTTGGTGACTGATGGAGCGTTTTTTTTCTTTTGGGGTTCCATCCACGTCTTTCACATTTGGAGCTCGCCTACTCCCATGGTTACTTTGATATGATTTGTTTGGGCTTGGTTAAATTAGACTTGATTCGGACTTTCTGATTCATCTTATTCTTACCACTATGAATTGGACTTTTGATTTGTCTTCACATCGTCTATTTTTGTATCCCTTTGATCCATGATTGTGCTATCCTTTGTACCTTGTATGCGTAATCTTTTGATTTCCGTTTATCTTTTTGATTCGAACTTATTATATCTGTTCACTGGCTTTGTAGCTCAACCGCAATTTTCTTTACATGCGGCCGGTATCTAAGCTAGGAGCTGGGGTTGCTTTCAGGCTATGGGTGCTGAGTGTAGACTTACCCTATAGATCTTAGTTTTGATTATAGGATTGTTCTTTTCAAGACATTCGATATTTCGGTTATTTCGTTTGGTATGTTTGTCCTTGAGAACTTAATGTACCTTAAGTCGTGTGGACATATTATCCTTTGGTTATTTTTTTTAAGACTTCCGCTGTTTTTGCTAGTGTTACTGATATGTTGTTTTAATGTCACACCATATTTTGTAATAATTCTACCCTTTTGGGTCGGGGAGTTCGTACAATTTATGGTATCTGATCTGCCAGGTAATCATGACGACTGGTCTTATGACCTTAGAGCTTAGGCTTATGGACCTGTGAGGATTGGGTAGACATTAGGTTCCTTTGCGTAACTCTCTTCCGTAACCTATCTGTTTTGTGTGGCTAATCGCTTTCTCGATGTTCAATTCGTGGACTACCCGTAGAAACTCGTGATGACGGATGTTCCTAACTTTGAGGGCCAATGATTATGCTGATGTGGCCAATACTATCCTAACCTTACGGGCTGCTTTGAGGAACCTCAGATCACCAATGACATCAGGAAGAGGTGCTGGAATCTTAGGTGGTAGTGGTGGTGAATGCTGTACCAAGAATTCATGTTTGGATCGAAAGGTTTACTAAGTTAAAGCCTGCTTGCGTTTCGGTCTGTGCCACTGCTGCCGAAGGCAGAAGACTGGATTACGGCATTATGGAGAAGTTTATTTCAAGTTTTGGTTGTCCCGACAGTTACAAGGACTCGTCTTGCTGCGTTTTTAAACTAGAGGTTGATGACTGTGCTGGTGGAACAGCTCATTTACGTACTCAGGTTGGAGGCGATGCTTTTGCCGGTACTTGTACTTGGGTTGCTTTTCGTGAGATCTTTTACAACAGGTATTTTCCGGCATCTGAACAACAACGTTACGAGCGTGAGTATGGGTCGATATATCAGCTGGATCGAGAAAATTCTGGGGAGTACATGGAGAGGTTCACTAGATTGGCTAGTTTTGTTGGAACTGCTGCTGGAGATACCCAGAGGCAAGCTATACATTTCAAGTGGGGGCTAAAGAAGTGGGTTTGGATTCGGGATCGTTAATACGGATTATACGAATGTCTGCGCAGTTGCGGTGCTTCCTGTAACATCGATGTTATAGCAATGAGATGGAAAATTGATAAGCGGGATGAGATGGTTATCGGATTCAGAAACAGGTGGGACAGGGCCAACAGGAGAACAAGGGCGTTAATGACCAGGGTCAGCATAAGTTATAGGGGTCGTCATGGGGGAACCAGATGGTGTAGAGCAATCGGGGTCATCAGGATTCGGGGTTTTATGATTCGAAACGACAGGATTTCAGGGGTCAAGATCAACAAGGTTACTGGTAGGAATGGGAAAAAATGACGCCAGGGTAGGGTAACAACAAACCAGTGCCAGACAGGAATCAGTCAACTCGGGATTTTAATCAGGGTCATGCTTCAGGTTCTGCAAATCAGAGGAGGTCTACTGAGACTTTGCCTCCTCCACCTCTTTGTACTACATGTGGAAGCGCATCCAGGTGTTATGTTATAGGCTACCGGGGGATTGTTTTACTTGGGGGGGTTCTACTCAACATAAGAGTTGAAGGATTGTCCCAAAGGAAGCAGAAGCAGAGTATGCCAGCGGATTTTGCTAGACTACCTCCTACTACAGGACGGGTTTATACTACGACTCGTGATCAGGCGGCCAAGACTTCAGGTACTATTACTGGTATTCTCTACATTGATGATCGTACTGTCTTCGTTTTATTTGATACTGGGGCTACACATTCTATTATATCTACCACTTTTGCTAAGAAACTTAATATGACTCCTACACCATTAATTGAACGTGTAATCATTTCAACCCCAATGAAGAACCATATGCTTATTGACCATGAATATGTTAACTGCCCTCTACGTTTTGATGATCGTATTCGTCCTGCGAATTTACTTCCTATCCATATGCTCGACTTTGATGTGATTCTTGGCATGGATTGGTTGGCTTCTCATCGAGCTACCATTGACTGCTATGCTAGGACTGTGATCTTTGGTAACGTTCGCCAACCTGAATTTGTTTATCATGGTTCCTCACCGCTTAAGTCCGTTAAGCTCATCTCTGCTATGAAGGCACGTACCTTGATTTCTCATGGGTGCCAAGGTTTTCTGGCTTCTGTTATGGACACATCTTTGGAGAGTCCTAATATTGAAAATCTTTCTGTTGTTCGTGAATTCGCTGATGTTTTTCCCGATGAACTTCCTGGACTTCCTCCGGCTAGAGAGATTGAATTTGGCATTGAGTTAATTCCCGGTGCTGAACCTATCTCAAAGGCTCCGTATCGTATGGCACCTGTTGAATTGAAGGAGTTAAAGGAGCAGTTACAGGAGATGTTGGAGAATGGCTTTATTAGACCCAGTGTTTCGCCTTGGGGTGCACCGGTCTTATTTGTTAAGAAGAAGGATGGGAGCATGCGCTTGTGTATTGATTACCGCGAACTCAACCGTATTACGATTCGTAACCGCTATCCTCTTCCGCGAATCGACGATTTGTTTGACCAACTGCAAGGGGCCAAATATTTTTCTAAGATTGATCTGCGATCTGGTTATCACCAGCTTCGTGTGAGAGAGCAGGATATTTCTAAGACTGCTTTTCGTACGCGTTATGGCCACTACGAGTTCTTGGTTATGCCCTTCGGTCTGACTAATGCTCCTGCCGTGTTTATGGATTTGATGAACCGTATTTTCCACGAGTACCTTGATAAGTTCGTTATTGTTTTCATCGACGACATCCTCGTTTACTCCAAGTCTGAAGAAGAGCATGAGCGACATCTACGGATTGTGTTGGAGATTCTTAGACAGAAGAAGTTGTATGCGAAGTTTTCGAAGTGCGAGTTCTGGTTACAGCAAGTCGCTTTCCTTGGTCATATTGTATCTGCAGACGGCATCATTATGGATCCATCAAAGGTTGAAGCTATCACCAAATGGCCGAGACCTACTACGGTGACGGAGGTGAGAAGTTTTCTGGGGCTTGCTGGCTATTACCGACGTTTTGTTGAGGGTTTCTCCCGATTAGCTTTACCTCTTACCCAGCTGATGAGAAAGGGTGAGAAGTTTGTGTGGACGGATGAGCGTCAGGAGAGTTTTGAGGAATTGAAACGGAGATTGGTGTCTGCTCCGATATTGACTCTTCCATCAGGTTCCGGTGGTTTTTAGATATACAGTGATGCATCGAAGAAAGGTTTGGGTTGTGTTTTGATGCAACATGGGAAGGTGATCGCCTACGCTTCAAGGCAGCTGAAGCCTTATGAAGTAAATTATCCAACCCATGATCTTGAGTTAGCTGCCGTGGTTTTTGCATTGAAGATCTGGAGACACTATCTGTTAGCCTCAAAATATTGAGTCGAACAATGGAAGTTCGTTCATAATTATATTAGGTCTCGGTCACTAAATTAATATACGTTGTATTAGGCTAGACGGGTAAACGGGCTCTTTATGTAATCTAATCGGTCACGTGTATCGGGCGAAAGCCCAAGTAATCCTAAGCCCGGCCCATAGAAAGCCCATAGGCATGCAAGCCTCATGGTCTAGTATAAATACCCCTCTCCAAGGATGGAGAGGGTGTTGATTCTCATTTGTTATTTTTCACTTGAATGAATTAACCATCTCTTTTTCTCTCTACTTTCTCTCTCTAACTTCTCTCTAAATTTCTTCCATATTTTATCTCATCTTATTTTCTTGTATCAATAATGAAGTGAAAGTGATATTGAGTTCCGACATTTGGTATCACTCGCCACGGGGTGGGTTTAGTGGTTTAAGTTTGTGGTATTTTTATTATAATTTATGGTTTA
>BQNB010065669.1:0-12049 GCA_026074375.1 Tanacetum coccineum
TGTTGCATCAGGTAAGCTCTATACCAAGTTCATACCAACCAAGCTTCAAGTGGCAGACATTTTTACGAAGAGTCTTCCGTGCCCTCAATTTGAGTATTTTCGGTCTCTGCTACGCCTTGGTCCACCACCTATTCGCTTGAGGGGGGATATTAGATAATATTGACTAAATATATTTGTACTTATCACTCCACAATTATAGGAGTTGATTATCTTGTATTCTTGTCATTATAAATATAGATACATCACACCATTAGATGTGTGGTTAATTCAATATTCATTATACTTAAGTATTTCTTCATATTGCAGTCTGTTCTCTTCTTTAGCTTCCACAAAAAGCTTTTTGTCTCGTGTTCTCGCTTGCTTCAGCTCTTCGAAAGACTTTTGCAATACTTCAATCTGCAGATCACCATTTTTAAACCATTATAACTCATTTTAACGAATAAAAACCTTACTCAACCTATTCACAAATGATACCCGCCACATAATTTGTTTCAACCCATTTCAACAAATACTTTTTTATCCACAAAAGTAATTAACTTTACTTCCAATTCACGTAGACCTGATCTGAGCATAGAAGTGATCAACTTACTGCATCAGGTTGATACGACGTAGAGGTGCTGGGAACATATGATTTCCTGCCCAATGTGTATTGCCTCTGTTCACTCGAGTGACTTTATTCCATTGTTATTAACTAAGATATCTACGTTTGATAACAAAAGCAAATAAGGTTATCTAATCATTAAAAGGGGTTTAAGTCAGGTAATGGGTGCTTAAAAGGTAGGCAACAATTCAAAAATAATCAATATGTCTTAAATTTATTAAATGCTAAATATGTTATTCAAATGAGATAACTGAATTAAGTAATCGAGCTTTAAAATACAAATCCAAACACCCCTTAATAGCAATTCCGTATTCTTTATCTAAGACTTGGTCATTCGTTTCTTAAATCAAACACTTTGCTAGTTATGTGTATTAAAGACTTGGCAAATAATATTGGTGTATAAAATATACTGTAACATTCAAGCTTCAAGTTAAGGCAAGCGCGTATATATAGATTCGAACAAGGACTTGCAGGTTGTTCAATAACGTGTACTTTAACGGTAAATTTCAACGGCTAAAGTATAAATCAAGAATATAAATTCCACTATTCAGAAGTCCGCAACATATCATCACATATTGCACATCAACCAACCATGCAAAACATCTATTTTTTGGTCATTTCTGTGCTTTTGAGCTCCCCCCTTGCTGCCGGTAATTAAATTAGGACTTGTTAATACCACCTCAAGTGCCAAACATATATCCTAAATCTTCACTAAGAGCTGCTAATACCACCTCCAGTACCAAAACATATAGTTATAAACAAGCATAGACCAAACGCTCAAAATAACCACTTGAACATTCAAATTTGTCACACAACCTCAACCCAAAATTAACCATTGAGTTGTTGGCTCAAAACAACTACGTCAACAATAAAGTAACCAACAAATTACCTTCATTTTGTTTGTTTAATTGATATTTGTTTATAAAGCATAACGAGGGTAGGACACTTACAGCGTGTTCACGTGACTTGTTATTAACCCATACCGCCTCGACCACATCTACCTGGATTGAGGTCGACCCTCCATCCCCATTTGACCCATCTTTTTTTAGCCACCGACCCACCTGACTTTTAAACCAACGGTGGCCTTGTTGCTTTGAGTGTATGGGCGTATGCGTAAAATTTGATGGATCCCATAGGGCCCTCAGTTACTTTTTCCTACATAAGTCATGTTTATGGAAGTAACTATAAATAGCAGTAGCAATATATAATATATTAGAAGAGGGAAAATTAGAGATGTCTTACAACGACTTTCCTGGTTGTGTTAAAGCTACGAGACCCACATTTGTGAACGCCACCTACGGATGTATTTATGTCTTTTTTGTTCGGTTCTGATAAAGCTTTTCACTTCTCTGAATTACACTGAAAAAAAGAATATGCACCAAATAGCGTTTAACGTTTTTAATTTTTGCATATGGGATAAGCATATTAACGAACGCGGACCTAGAATAAGGATTTCAGAGAGTTGATCAGTGTCATCTAGAGTCCCTCCGAAAAGCATAAACATACCATCTGGTTTGTTGCGAAAATTATTGTATAGCATCATTTTGACCAGTTCGAGATTATCTGAGATCTTAATTATACTCGTAAAATCATCAGTTTCATACTATTTCAACCCAAACCTTCTGATTTAGTAGGGCCAAATTGATGTTTTATGAGTAACCATCAAGTATTGGGTCCATCATCTACTGACATCTTAATAAATGTGCTGGCATATTCGCAATGCCATAAATACAAAATAGGCCCGGTTAAACTTGGGAAAAAAAATATATGCACCAAATAGCATTTATTGTTTTTAATGTTTGCATATGAGATGAGCATATTAACGAACGAAGACCCCAAATAAGGAGTTAAGAGAGTTGGAGCATATTATCTACTGCCAACTTGATTCACAATGCCGACCATGGATTCGCAATGCCATAAATACAAAATAGGCCCCATTAAACTTGAAAACAAAAAGGCACCGAATAGCGTTTAATGCTTTCAATTTTTGCATAATGAGATAAGCATATTAACGAACGCAGACCTCGAATAAGGATTTAAGAGAGTTGCTAATTATATGAAAGCTGTCGGACTCATATTAGATGAATGTGTTTTACTCTTTTTTATTGCACATGATAAGATAGAAGTTGGAGGCCTTGGGCTTATGACCCAACTACCGTTGTCCTACACCAGCCCTACGTACTGGCATGGTTTGTAACTGGCCGGCTGTTTTGGTTCTAGGTTCAAGGATTTTCAAAAACACTAATACTTTGCTTGATTCCGAATCAGACTACATTTAGTTAGTCTCAGTATCGTCTGATCTTGTTTGTTTTTGGAGTGGTTTTGACTTGATAAATAACCCGACTTCATGATCTAGTACCTTTCTTAAACGGTAAAATGAGAAAATAATGTTATGTTGACAGGTGGCTGTAAATACATAAATTGAAGGTGAAAGATTACATACCTTTTGGCCGAAAAATCCACGGGATTTGAGCCCACTGACACACAAACTCAAACCGGGTAAATGGCTTTTTGGTAGTTAAAACCTTACTCTCTATTATAGGGACAATAATGCCGCTACACAATGTTGTCAACGACGTTTCTATGCCGCTACAGAATATTGAATTCAGTTTTTGGTCCTTTTAATTAAATTCAGAAAATGAAAGGGATATAAGTGTCCAAGACATGAAGAAGCATCCTATAAAAGCGAAAATACTGTTTGGAAGCTACTAGTTGCTGTTGGCTTCATTACTTTTATTTTCATATGTCTGTTACAAAGTTGGTGGCGCTGTATAAAACTGATCACATCAAGGGTCACAAAGCTTACAAAGGATGATTAATGGACAATCAATTCGACAGTTTGAAGTAACATCAATTCGTTCTGCAGTATAGAACTGCAAGTGTCCTTGGCGGCTACTCTTTTGTCATTGGCTGAGAATTTGCTACTACAGATTCATTAAAGTTGGGCTAAAAAACTGGTGCAAATCAATTTTAAGTATAAAAAACCACCAGTAGTACAAGAAGTTTTAATATGGGCGAATCATACCACATTCAAAACAAGCTTGTTGACACAAAAACACTTTCATGCCCATTTTTCCAACATCCAACTCAGTAAATAATACACAAATTTACTTTATAATTTACATTTATTAAGCACCCAGTGACTTTAGATTTTGAACATCATCTTCTTCAAAACGAAACAAGTTTATTCGTAGGAGTGACACAATAAAGTAAAACTCCGTGAGACCTTTCCAAATAGAACCTTACACCAGCCATAACTCAAACTAAGTAAAAGAAGAACATTCAGCAAAAATCCACAAACAACACGCATCTGTGAGTCCAGATGTGTTAAAAATCATACAGTACTTTTTAATAGACATATCGCATATGCATTAATTAAAGAAACAAATAAATAGAATTGGAAAGATTAATAAATTAAGAACCAACACAGAATAATAACCGAATCCGTAAACTAAATTTTTGTAAGAACACTATAAGCTAAATAGTAAATACTCATCACATAGATCAGATCAAATGTCGCCTAAAGTATATCAACTAAAACACCTTCAAACTATTTCAGCCACATCACTCAAGTCTAAAACATGCGCGGCTAAAAACCATTCAACATCGCCACGCATGACCAAAAAGTAAGTTTCCATATTGCAACTCCACTAAAATAAAAAACAGTAAGATTGAATCCAAATCCACCTGCATGACAAACAACCATTTTTGGGGAGTTCAGTTATAACTTATTGCATGCAATCACTCATTACATCAAAATCATTATTTTCATTCATTAGAAACCCTTGTTTTTTTCCATTACATCTTGGAATGGAATGATAATTACATAAAAACCCTTTATTAATTACCCATCAAACAAAAAAACATATTTAACAAAGTCTATTTTTCGTCATATTTATTATCCCGATTATACATTCCATTTTATTTTTGCAACCAAACATAATTACAATCGTAATGCGTCATTCCATTACTTCATTTATTCCATTACGATGTTCATTCCATTCCGTCACTACTTCATTTCGCCATACCAAACAGATTAGCCGAGTTAAGCCCACAAAATAAAAAACAGTAAGATTGCATCCAAATCCACCTGCATGACAAACAACCATTTTTGGGGAGTTCAGTTATAATCTCCCGTACTATCAAATTAGCCGAGTTAAGCCCGCAAAATCAACGTGGTACATCTTTAATAAAGTGAAGATTCGCCTTATACATTTCAATCCCATCAAAATAAGGCAAATCACTCTTCTTGAAACCATCAAAGTAACTTTTAGGTAATATCTTTTACAACTAAATTAAGATAGTTACTTGTACATGAATAAAATTACAAAACAGAAGAAAAAAAATCTTCTGAAAATGAATTACATGCACATGTTTACTTTGTGAAGAAAATGTTAGACAAACTAGAGCATATATATCTCAACAAAAAATTTAGCCTTGAGTTAGACATGACTTCTTAATTGTATTAAAAACATACAATATATATAGTCTCCCTACTATGTAATTTCATTTAAAATTACAATATACTATATTAGTACGTAGTAAAAACTTTTGCTAAGACCTCCTGCGTGCACATGTAAAAATATAAAAAAAAATTTAGAATATAGACCTATGTGACAAATTTTTAGCCAATTACCAAGTCAACATATAACCAAAGTCACTAAAAGACCGGATTTTTGAACACTCCACTGAGCAAATGCTTTCCAAACAACCACTAACAAGAACAAGAACCACATTCGCACACCACTCAACCAATGATGATATCACTCCTTTGCAGTAGATATCCAAAAAAAAAGGACGAAACTTGTACCTCATCACATACTGTGTAAGGTTTAGAAACATTATTATCAAATACCCTTTTGTTTCATGAACACCAAACCAAATATAACATAAACGAACATACCGCTTGGGAATTTTAATTGCTTTTTGTGGAAATTACTATTACTCGTATGTGAGACAATATCGTGGATTGTCCCAATACTAAAACTTCCCAAATTCCATCATTTGAATTCTCAAAACCAGTTAATACGTTTATAAAAAAAATGATATACAATGCCATCACTACAGCATTTAATTTACTCTTTCACTATATATCCAACTTTGTTAATACTATTCGACAAAAAAAAATTATACGTTTTTCTTCAACTGTCTTTTTCATCTTTTTCCACTTTATTTTTTCAGATTTTCACGTTTTTTCAATTTTTTTTACGTTTTTCACCTTTTTTTTTTTTACGTTTTTCACGTTTTTTTGTGAAAAGGTTTTTTTTTGTTTTTTTCCAGTATTTCACGTTTTTTTCGTTTCTTGTTTATTTTTTGTGTCTGCCATTGTGCAATTTAAAATCATAAGGAATTACTAGACAACTTAAGATCATATACAGATTTTTAACACTAAAAATTAAATCTCATATAATGACATCTAGCACTAATAACATATACAATATACACACTATCATATATTATCTAACACTAACATCATATATGATTTAACAGTAAATCTAAATATCATATATATGATTCTCATAGCAAGTATCAACGAAGAAAGAATTCGAAAAGCAAACATAGAAGAAAACGACGAAAAAACGAAAAAAAATTCTTTGTCAGCAAGGTACATCAAATGATAAACGTGAAAAAACGATGGAAAAGAAAATGAAAAAAGTGAAAAAATGTGAAAAAATTTTAAAATAAAACGTGACAAAAACGTAAAAAACAAAATTTGGTCGAAAGTAATATCAAAGCTGGATAATCTATCAAAAATAATATAAATGCTCGTTCCGTGCTGGTATATTGTGGTTTCGCTTGACGATTAACGGTTTGAGATGATATTAAATTTAAAAAAAAAAGATTGAAAATAATTTTGGGTTTAAAAAATTTGTTTTGTTGCTTGGTCGAAAGTATTTATTAAATCTAAGAAAACGTGAAAAAAACGTGGTGAAAAAAATTGAAAAAAACGTGAAAAAATGTTGAAAAAAACGTGACAAAAACTCTTAAAAACAAAAATTATGTCGAAACAGTCTATCCAAAGTGGTGCATATCATAGAAACATAATTAAATACCTCGTCGTGATGGGTAATAGGGATATTTTTTTTCGCGATGACAGAGTACAGTTTGAGAATATTAAGATGTTAAAAAAAAAGATTGAAAATAATTTTATAGTTTAACTCTTATCCATCAATTAAGAATGAAGATGAAGTAGAGATTGGAGCCCCAGATCCACAGCGAAAACTTTGAGTATTCCAAATGAACCTAAATCTTTGTTTCATGAACACCAAACCAAATATAACATAAACGAACATACCGCTTAGGAATTTTAATTGCTTTTTGTGGAAATTACGATTACTCGTATGTGAGACAATATCGTGGATTGTCCCAATACTAAAACTTCCCAAATTCCATCATTTGAAAACTTTTTCCCACAACCCTCTAAGAATGAGCGGAAAATGTGTACAGATAGAAATAAGATAACTATACCAATGTTATCAAGTCAATTAGAAGAACGTTAATCAATTTTTGTTGTAAACGCCATAGAATTATAGCAAATTTCCTTGGTATGGACTTTCTTTAACACTTTTCACATTGAGGCCCAATGTATAAAGGTCTAGACATACTTTTTCGTGATCACTACCTCTCGTAGTCATTTGATCGTGAAGACCCCTTTTTCATCATTTTACCACCTCTATAAGTTTACTTGTAGTATACTCGGTACAGAAAAAATACTTGTTAAAAACATCGATTTCTCAAATTCACTCTCCCCTTTTCTCCATAAAGCCTAACATGAAAATATATGAATACTAGTTGCAAATAAGCCCCACTGTTAGGCCTGGTGCATTGGTCCAGACTTATCTATTCGCGGTAATCATGTATTTAATTGCAGCAATATTGTTCAACTGAAATAAAAATAGTTAAACAATAAAGAAAACTGAACTGAAATAATAGATTAAGACATAAAAAAGTGAGCATAAACGAGTACAAAGAGATGTAACAATGAGACCACATCGAATATAATTTGAACAACCCACTTGTTTTACCAGAACTTCTTCGTCCTCCTATACTAATCCGTCAAGATATATAAACCACACAGTATAGCGAGATTAGAAAAGTGATGCTGCGATCGTTAGTAGATATGTACTAGAAGCATTAAAGATATATCCCTGATGATGAAGGTCTAAGCTCTGGCTTTACATAAAGTCGTGCTTATATGTTTTCCGTTGCTCTCTTCTGTTGGATCGCAATTTCTAACTGTAGTATTCAAATATACCGAAATGTTAAAGTTTTATTAAATCTGAATTTCTGTCATCATCTTTGATATTTACACCGTTACACTATTATACTAGCATAAATGGTGCGAGTAACAGCGCGTCCCCTCTTGTAAAAATAACTGTTTTACAGTTATTAACGGACACATTACCAGCGGGTATTGGGATATAGCCAATAAATATTGGGTTTCGCAGCCCTAATATTCTCCCCCCAATCACAAACACGTGTACTAGGTCTCTTTATGTCCCAATGAGGTGTATCCTCAATAGAGTAGAAGAACTTGCATCTTCCGGTTTTCAAATGAATTCCTCAATACTTTGAATTCAAGTGCAGTATATCATCGCATAAACCGACTTGGTCTCATGCGATCTGCTTCCTTTAAACACTCCACTGTAACACCTTGATCGAATTTTGAATTTTCTGCAACTCCCTGCTGTTTCTTAGCAGTGCTTCAGGATCATCCTTACATCCAGGTCGATTCATTTTTATTCTTCGTTTACGGTATCCTACAACACATTGTAGTGAACTTTCCTAGTCCAGGTTGATCATATTTTTCGGTTACAAACGTTCCAACCTTCGATGTTGTGATCTATCAGTAAATCCTGATTAGACTCATGTGCAGGTTGTCTAATCCTACCTAAACACTTTGTCTCCTATTGGAGTTCTGTGCAAAGCGTACAAAAATATAACTTCCTTAATTACCAGGTCGACTCAATTCTTTCGGTTACAGCCACCAATCCAAGTTTTCACTCGAGCCCACTCCTATTGTTTCAATGTTTGCGATACCGTCAAGTTGAAGCGCTGAAATGAATGTTTTCCTTGCCAGGTCTTACTCTTCGTGATTTCTTCTTCAAGTATGTATAACGAACTTCCCTGGTGCTACTGATCCTCAACAGTTTGCCTAAAGTGAATGTTTGGTGTAGAAGTTCTTCTTCAATGAGATTGGAAATTGTATTCTTCTTTCTTGTGATGGACCTATTGTTTAGTCAAAATGCCATACTCCCTTGCATTGAACATAACACTGGACTCTTATCATGAGTAAATTACTATTTGAGTTGCTGATTTGATTCTTTCCTTGAAATTATTTTTCTTGGCCTCGTGATTGTTAAATCACCATGCGCCACGTCTTCTGAATGACGTGAGCCTTGATCTCATGTCGTTGAACATCTAAGACTCTCTTTAACTGTCCACGTTGTTTGCAGCTCTCTTAATACATAATTCTTTCTTCATAAAGTCTTCAAGTTCTTGCATTGCTTCTTCTAAAGTCATTTTCACTTAAAACTGAAGTAATGGCGCTCTATAAACGCAACTACATGAAGATCACCTACTCGGTAACTCGGGTGTTTTTATAGAGTAAGTTTCGTACTATCGTGTTTTCTTCTTCCCATTGTTTATTCCCTATGACGGTGCTTTATTATTTAGCTAATGGTTGTTAATTTCCCAGTGAAGTGTCTATTGTCCTCATCTTCCATTTATGTGTACACAACGCAAATCAATTTGAAACGTGTTTGCACACCTTGCTTGTCGAACTCCCTCTACTGCTCTCTAAAAGTCCCAAGTTTTTCCAGGCGTCCCAAAATGGCTTTCGCGGTTCTTTGGCGTGTTTTTGG
Organism: Tanacetum coccineum; assembly: GCA_026074375.1. NCBI lineage: Eukaryota > Viridiplantae > Streptophyta > Magnoliopsida > Asterales > Asteraceae > Tanacetum > Tanacetum coccineum. The sequence goes on from BQNB010065669.1 coordinate 9,466, forward strand.
ATTTGAAGCGCATTGATTTCTTACTGGTAAGAGCTTGTATAAAAGAATGCGAAGCAGTCTTTATCTTTTTTTGTAATCAGCTTGGGTTTGAGTTCTAGAGGTCCTATCATTTCACACAAACCATTCCTTCGCGAGAATGATTTGGCATTCGAATGGGCCATAATGAATCAATATCGAGGTTCTACAATTGGACATTGAGGAATTGGAGCGTACTAGTAGTTCTTACTTCCCTTTTACGAAAGTATCTGCACTTTCTGATCGTCATATACTCTAGGATATAAATAAAAACTCCAAAAAAGAATAAAATACCAAACACTTAAGTTTGGTCGGAAATTGTGTGTAAACAGTAATCATGGTTTTAGTTGTCTTACAGGCTATCAATCTTACGAGGGACTAGTATTTCTTTTCTTCCAAAAAACTATCATTGGGATTTTATATTCTAAAGTCGAATAACCTACGTTATTTAACTCCTTAAAAATTATTCTCTAGCGATATAGTAACGAGTGATATTCACTCTGGGTTACTTATATATCTCTATTTACGGGTTTTTAGGAAAGTTACGAACTAAAAACAAAGGGGTAATTTATAATAAAAAGCCTAAAACTATATGTTCTAGAGCATATTAATATACCACAATCTGATATAAAGAAAATGAAAAAGAGAGGACAGGGTGTGAAAGTTTTTCTATGTAAACACTTAGGCGGATTTTAAGCTAACCTTATGTCCCTTGATCTGCTATTATGTCTACCGCCTCTCTTTGTTGATTTTTGGAAGTTCGTCTCTGGAGGAGTTATCGTCCTCCTTGATGGCCTCTGGTCTATTCTCCCTATTCTTCTCTGCGAAGATTGACCGAGTGATTTAGATGGCGATTACTCGCTCCTTTCCCGTCTTGTTTTCGTAAACATGGATTCCTCATTATGATTGTGCGAAATTAAGGTTTCGCTACAATATTAGGGGATACTTGATAACCGTGCCGCAGGTAGATTGAGGGTATATTCTTTGTAAACTAGAATCTAATGATTTGATTCTGTAAGGGTTTCGATTAAATAAATCATCAAAAAAGGGTGTGATTGTTCCTCTTTGTGGATGATTTTGATTTTGAGACCCCGCTGTGTGAGTGCCGTTTGTTATCACAATTTAGTGTGGTCATTCTTGTTTCGAATACTGTGAGCGAAATTTGAACCCGTCCCTGAGAACATTAATTCTTTTTCGAGGTATATTAATCACCTGTTATAGATCGTGCTAATAGGTTTGCAGGGACGTGAAACCTTTTTTGCCATGAGTATCACGAGATGGCAATCGTTGGATTCTCCTGAACGAAGTTCTGTAAAACTACTAAATGAGTTTTTCTAATTTGTTTTGTTAATTGCGCAACGCTCTCTCTTGAAAAAATTGGTAGCGGAGTGGTCTCTTTAGATTCGACAGACCGGGACACAATGAATGAGTTTGTAAAAAACGGTAATTTGATGATTTGGGTTTAAATACCAAAGAAGCACTGATTCTCAAAATGTTGCGATCGAATTTCCTAACACTTGTATCAAAATAATACCGAAAATGTAAAGTTTTATAATCTAGAAATTCAGTCATCCAATCATATGATATCTACAATCGTCTACATATTTATACTACAATGAAAAGGGTCGAGTAAACATTCCGGAAGCATTAAAGATTATATCCTTGATGATGAAGTTCTAAGCTCTGGCTTCCATAAGTCGTTTATATGTTTTCCGTTTGCCCTCTTCCGTTACGACGAGAGATCTTATTGACCAAGTATACGTCAAGTGACGAGATTAAACGCCTTATACATTTTGTCATAGATATGCCATGTCATAATATTTTGATAGTTGGATCAATTGATATACATGCATCATAAATGTCTACTATAAGTATATATAACTGTAACTCATAGTCTTTTTCAATTTAATCATATACAACACACAATCACATTTCACTCCCATATATATAGACAGAAAGTTATTTACCAAAACCCCAAAAGGATATATTCATCTGTGGCTTTAACACACCGTTCCTAAGTATTTGCGGGAAGAAAAACCAAAAAAATCATTCACCAAAACGACAATCAATCCCTGACACCACCCAAATCTTATACGTTTTCATTCGTTTTCATCCGCTTTTATCCCTTTTTATACGTTGTGTACTCTTTTTTTACTTTTTTCATCCGTTTTCGACCGATTTTGATCGTTTTTTGACCGTTTTCGACCGATTTCAAACGATTTGGACCGTTTTGGACCGATTTCGACCGATTTCCACCGTTTTCGACCGATTTCGACCTTTTTTAACCGTGTTCGGCCGATTTCGACCGTTTTCGCATGTTTTCGAATGGATTTTAATGTTTATCCTTTTTTGTCCGCTTTTAAACGTTATTATGCGTTATTGACCATTTTCTTACATTTTCTTACGTTTTCATTCGTTTTCGTACGTTTTCGAACGTTTTTGTCTATTCTCTTACGCACTACAAAAAAAAGGCCATTTAGTGCACACAAAAAGTGTCGCTAAAGATGAAATATGTGTCACTAAAGACCTGACAGGGAATCGGTGGCAGAAAAAAAAAGTGTCACTAATG
>BQNB010065669.1:14629-34853 GCA_026074375.1 Tanacetum coccineum
AAAAACAAAGTCAAGATAAAGCCCAAGTGTGAAAAAGTCAACCAAAGTCAACCCCGACAAATCCAAAGTCAAAAAGTGAAAAAAAAATAAGCTTAGGGGCCAAAATTGCCAAGTCCCTAACTTATTTAAAGAAGGAAATGAAGACAATGCTTGTGAGGGGCCCAATCTGCCATTTCACTAAAGTATAAACCACAAGGGGTGTTCCTGCCAAAGCTCTAAACTATTAACCACCAAGGACGTGTGATGCAAAGTCCCTCATAACAATGAGGGACTAAACATGTCAAATCCCCAAACGTTTATAAACACAAGGACGAAAATTGCAAAACATGTATAACCTTTGAGGGACTAGTTGTGACAAACCCCCAAACCCTCACCCCGTTTGAAACACTGTACATCTTCTACAACTCATTTCCCGCCAAACTTATAAAACCCCAAACCTGTCCCTTTCCACCTCGTTGACCTCCCCATGTCCCTCCAAACCCATCACTCTCCCTCACCCCACACCCACATGGGTCAATGAACAGCTTGGCAATCCTATGTGACCTTATTGGCCAAGAACAAATCGATGGTTGTGATGATTTTGAGTGGGCACCAAGATAAATGAAGGGCCAGGATTGCTTTGTGTTTACACACTCACAACAAGCACAAAGGTCTGTTTTGTGTCTACAAAGAAGCACACAAGTGAAGTTAAGAAGAGCAGACCAAACCCTAGCTTATTTGGCTATAAAAGCTTTTGTAAGCCATTGTGGCAGTAGTTAGTTTTGAAGTGTGTAGTTTTTTAGCTCAGTTTAGTTTTCAACTTAATTTGCTTTGATGTACTTGTACTCTCTTTTTAATGAAAATTCAGCTTAACTTTTACATTGTGTTCTAATTTACTTATGTTTATTTAAAAATCAATTAAGCTCTTAATATAAGCCATCTCTAACCTGTTTTAAACCTTTATACAAAAATTTAAGAAAAATTCAAAAGAAAAAAAGTTACTGTGTGATTAAGCTAAGGATGAATGAGCAAACTTGGATGGCTCATTGGGTGCTTAGTATAGCTTATTTATAAGCTTGGGTAGGTTTTAGGGCTTATTTAGGTTGGACATAATCCTGTTTTGAGCAAGGATCAAAGGTATACTTCTTTTTAAATTTTGCTTAAAAGTTACTGTAGCAAGCTTATTTTCAGCTTATTTATGTCTTATTGTGCTTATTTGCTTTTGCTTTTTACCTTTTAGTGCTTAACCATACTTGCTTAATACTTGTCTTTAAAAGTTTGAGCTTAAATTAGTCTTTATAGTTTTAAAAATTCGTTTTTAAAATTATAAATGGGTGTTTGGGTTAAGCCCAAAATGGGTCAAAATGGGATGGTTATGGGTTGGTGTCACTTGGCCATCTTTGGCTAAGTGCATTTAGCTCATTTGAGCTTGTTTTTCTAAAAGTTGTAAGCAAAAAAGTGTAATTTAAGTTTTATCAAAGATTGCTAAAAAATGGTTAAGTCAAAAGCCACTTTACACAGCTTATTTAATTAAGATGAGTAAAGGTCTTTCATATCTTTGTTTTGAGTCCTCATTTGAGTGTCTAAACAAGTCTTTAAAAGTGTTTTTAGTCATTCTTTTACCTAAGTCAAAACTGCCAAAAATTTGGTGTCACCTTTTAGTAAAAGAAAAAGCTCTTTTTCAAGAACAAAAACCAGCAGGTTTAAATTGTTTTTAGCAAATGAAATTGTTAGCCTCAATTTTATGGAGTCAATAAAGGAAACTCGTGTTCAAGACCTCACTTCGGGGGAGATTGTTAGCCTCAATTTATTGAGTCGAACATGAAGTTCGTTCATTGTGTATTTAAGCCTCGGTCGTCAATGTCAAATGGCGTCTGCTGAAAATAACACTTCAGGCCCCGTTCCTCAAAGTCTAAATGACGTTTGAACACAGCAGTTCAAGCCTCGGTCATCAATGTCAAATGGCGTTTGTTGAAAATGTCTCTTCAGGCCTCGTCCCTCAAGGACAAAAGGTGTCAGACTATGACAACTCTGACCCCATGCCCCCAAGACAAGATGTTGTTCCTTCAGCAGAAAAGACAGATTCGTCACAACAAGGGTTAGAATTTCTCTTCAGTCCTTTACTTGAAGAATATTACAATCCAACACACGGTCAAGCTGAGGAAAACAACAATGATCAAGCACCGAATGCATCATTTCAAGAAGCTGAATTTATCAATCCTTTTTGTACACGGGTACAAGAAATTAGTGAGTCTTCCTCACGCAACATTGATAATACCGATGTGCATTCATTTCAACCACAAAGTCATGATTAAAAATGATAAGACCCATGTGCTTTTTAAGTTTGTGTAAAATGTTGTTTCTAAAAAAAGAAGAGGGAGATAAGAGGAAAACCGGTGTGAGGCAAGACTAGAACACGGGTCTCTACCCTCAACTACACCATCCTTTTATAACACTCTACCGCTATGCCTTGGGTCTTTTATGTTAGCGACCCTTGGGCACTTGGGTATATAGGAGTTTTGGACCTTTAGCTATAAGCTTTCTTTCCTGCTTATTCTGAGATTATTAATAAGCTCAATCTAGGGTTCTTATTTTTCTTAGGATAGTTTTAGGGTCTGTTTTTAGGTAAATTTTTCTTAGAATTTTTTAAATTAGTTAGTTTAGTATTTTTTATAATTTAAATTTCTTTAAAAGTTTTTTTAAAATTTCTTTAAAAATTCAAAATTTTATCAAAAAATATTTTTTCTTTTTAGGAAATTTCTATTTAGTCATATTTTTAAGTAGGAATAATTAGAAAACTTTCGTATGGATTAATTTTATGCAAACTTTTGATTTTTAAGAATGGGTCTCGGGCCCGGTTGATTGTCTTGACTCGTTTTTTGGTCAATCGAAACCTCAGTTTTATGTATAGTTTTTTTAAACATTTGTTGATTTGTATTTAGAATCTATTTTACTTTTAATTTGTATTAGGGTTTTAATTGCAAAATTTAGGTTTTTGACCCTCGTTTTTCGTGCCCGTTTTAGGTTTAAGTTATATAGCTTTCATTTTTAGGTATTTTCTCAATCGTTTTTGCATTGTTATTGATTAATTTAGCTTTTCTGTTTTTCCAAATATCATTTATTTTTATCTCAAACTCTAATTTTCCGAACTGTATCGTTTTCAAGCACTGCATCGTTGGGGATAAACGACCCTGGGGATTATTCTATTCTACTTCCGGTTTAATTGATTGTTTTTAGGAATATACTTTTTTATATATATTGTTTTATTATTATATATTTACATAAGAGGTGTAGTTTTAGATTAATCAAATTTTGGCGCCGCTGCCGGGTAGGCTTGTGAAAATCGATTATCGTTTTACGTCTGACCATTATGTGGGAATCTGTGATAAATTATCATATTAAACCAAAAAAAAATTTTAAAAAAAAACCAAAATATAAAACATTGTCTTTAATTATAAATAAAATTCAACAAAATTGGTTAAAAATACCAAAAATATTATATTCTCAATTGAGGTATCATCATAATAACTTCCGGTGAAATTGTTGAGTTACCAAACTCTGAACATAAAGATTAAAAACTTGCCTTTTGTGTCACCTTGCGGACGTACGGATTCACTTTTAAGGATAAAACAAAACTAGAAGAGGGGTATAAGGCGGGTTGTTCTAGGAATCTACGACCCTAAAGGAAAAAGGTTTTTAATGCTTCGCGCTCTTAGTTATAGTTTCCTGCATCTCCTTTGTGCGTTTTTACTTTTCGGAAGAGTAACCGAGAAGCTTGTCGATTATTAGGTTAAGTTGTCATTTTTCATTCGTCGTTATTAAAATAAAACTATGAATTTAACTTTTGATAAAACCAAAAGAACAAAAAAAAAATTTGTGTATTTTCTTTTTTTAGTGTAGTATGCTCGCTCAGATTCCCAATCTCGGAATCTTCACTCCCCCAACAACACCAGGCACCCCACACCTGATTGTTGAACAATTAATCTTGAAGAACAATTGAAAATCCAGATCCCCTGAGCTTCGATGATGATAACCGGACTATGGCTCAATTGCTTGAAGACACTCACTGCGGGTTACGAGGATGCCATCGTTGTGCCGAAATCACCCTAGTGGAACAACTTTGAGCTTAAGCCATCAACGGTCTGCTTAACCACGTCAAAACAAAGCATTCTTTGGCATGACAAAGAAGATTCCTCATGCCACATTCGATATTTACAACATGATCACTTCTACGATGAAGTTCCCGAACGTCCCGAGTTCGGCGGTTAAAGCTTATGCTTTTCCCATTTTTCCCTCGAGGGGGGTCAGCCTGGATTGGCTTGAGAATGGAACCCCTCGAATCACTTCAAAACATGGGATGAATCTTTGTTTCAAAATTTACTATAACAAATTTTTTCCCTCAAGCTCTTAAAAACATCACAATATCTTCGAAATGAAATCACGAGATTTCAACAAAGATTTGATGAGACGTTTTATGAAGCATGGGACCGATTTAACGATCTTCTTCGGGCATGTCCACATCATGGATTTTTAGAATTGCATCAACTCGATACATTCTATAATGCCTTGAACTCTAACGATCAAGATTCGTTAAATTCCGCCGCGGGTGGCAACTTTTTGGATAAAATGCCTCGTGATTGCCTAAGAATCATTGAAAGCAAATCCAAAGTTCGTAATTCACGTAACAAACCGGTTGTTGCAAGTGGTGTACGAGCACTTACACCATCCGGAAATTTCTTCCGATGTTGCTGAGTTGAAAGATATGGTGAAAGCTTTACTTCTTGATAAGAAAAATCAATCTCCCGCTCCTACTCCCGTAAAAGCGGTTGAGGAAAGTTGTGTTACTTGCGGTGGTGCTCATTCCTACCAAACTTGTCCAGCCACCACTGGCAATGTTTATCGAGATAATATTCAAGAATATGTCTCTCAAGCAGCCGCAGCTAACTACAACCAAGGAAACACCGGTTATCGAGCCCCGATTTCAAATCAAATTCGACCTCCCGGTTTTCCTCCCGTTCAAAACAATCATAATGTGCAAAATCAAGGAAACAATCAGAATCGTTACAACCAAAACCGAGGGAATTTTAATCAAGCTTCAGCTTACCAACCCCCGGTTCAGCAAGGTCAAATCTATCGACCTCAGGTTGTTCAACCTCCTGCTTATCAAGCTCCCGCCTATCAAGCTCCAGCTCCTCAAATTCAAGGTGTATCAAAGGAAGATTTCCAAGCCTACGTAAAGGCTAATGATGCTGTGATGAGGAACATGCAAACTCAAGGTCAAAACATGCAAAATCAATTGACCAATCTCACGGACATGCTTTCCAAATTTGTCACTTCCAATACCGCCTCTACTTCGGGAACTCTTCCTAGTAACACTTGTTACAAAACCCGAAGGAGGATTTATAAGGGTTATTTACCAACTCGAAGTGGCGTTGCTACAAGGGACCCACGATTATCTACTTTCCCTCTCCTAAAGTAGTTCTAAGACGTTGAACCCGATGGTCCACATGGACACGATGCCTCCCTACTAATAACGGATTAGCACCGAAGGACGTCAAAGCCTCAGGTTATGTCCCTGTGTCCATCATGAGATCAATCTTCTGAGCCCATAAAGCTGTGTGTGTGTAGTGCTTCAAGGCCTAACCAAAAAGCATCAATTTTCCATTTCCTTCAAGAAGAAATGATGAAAGACGTCATGAAAAAAGCTAACGACCAAATTGATAAATTCTATGAAATCTTTAGAGATTTGAGTTTCAAAATTAGCTTTACGGATTGGCCTTGATGCTTTTATGCCAAAAATTCGCCTCGACTCTAAAAACCTTAAATCTTGAACAAAGAAAATGTCTGAGTGAAATGGTAGACCCCATTGAATGTAGAATTTTCAACAGTCATCATAAAACAAGTTACAAAGAAACTTGGAGACCTATGGCCCGATTCTTATTCAATGTGGAATTCTCTGGGATTAAATACATGCAACGCCTTGGCCGATCTTGGCGCAAGCATTAATCTTATGCAATACTCCGTATGGAAAGATCTCTCTCTTCCCAAACTAACCCCGACTTGCATGACGCTAGAGCTAGCGGACCGTTCGATCTCTGAACCAATCGGTATCGCTGAAGACGTCTATGTAACAGTTGGAAAGTTCTAATTTCCTGCAGATTTTGTGGTTGTCGATTTTGAGCCAAACCCCCGAGTATCCTTAATTCTCGAGAGAAGTTTCTTAAAGACCAATCGTGCATTGATAGATGTGTACGAGGGTTGAAATAACCTTCGTGGTTGGGCAGAGAGGCAATTGCATTTAAATCTGGGGGGACCAAACTTCGAGATACAGGCTAATTACCCTTTTCATTTAGACGGGGCAAATCAGAATTGACAGTCACTTGATATGGCTTGTGATAGAATACTACTCAAGAAGTTCTTGGTTTCTCAAATGTGATCTCAAGTGGCAATATTTCCCACTCCTTACTATGATCCAATCGTCTCTACTGTCTCTCCGACTTTAACTCCATTCGGGGACAGTGATTTTCTCCTTTTCGAAGAAGCCGACTCTTTTCTTGCTATAGAGGATGATCCAACTTCACCGGAAGTTGATCCAACATATTATGACCCTGATGGGGACATTCTTCTCCTTGAAGCAATTCTTAATAGTGATCCCTCACCACCACCTCCCAATCAAGGAAATTATTTTCTGGAAACTCGAAAAGATCTTAAAATTTATGAAGCAAACTCTTCAGTTAATGAGCCCTCTGAGGTTGAACTCAAGGAATTACCACCTCATTTAGAAATATGATCTTCTGGTAGGTAACGACAAGTTGCCCGTTCATAATTGCAAAAGATAAGAATGAGAAAAGGCAGCTCTAATCGAGGTTCTAATAGTACCTCAAGCGAGGCCTATCGCTTGGAAATTTCTGTATTAAGGGTATCGACCCAGAGTTTTGTAACCCACAAAAATGTCTTATGGAAGAGGGAATACAAACCGCGGCTTCAGCACAAAGGCGGGTAAATCCGAAAACCATGACTTCATCAAAAAAGAAGTTGAAAGCTTCTTGACGTCGGATTTTTTTAATTTTGCCGAATCCCTTTTCGACAGGGTCCATGGGTAGCCGGTGCATTGGTTGTACCGAAGAAGGGTGGCATGACCGTAGTGTCAAAATGATGAAAAATGTTCTTATCCGACTCGATTGGTCATAGGGTGGAGAGTTGTGCATCACTATTAGAAAGTTGAATGAAGACACTCGAAAGGACCACTTCTACCATTGCCTTTATGACCAAAGCTCGAAAGGACTCGCATGGGAACACCAATTTCTATTGTTTCCTCGATTGCTTTTCGGTTATTTCAGATTCCTTAGACTGAAGGACCAAGAAAAGACAACTTTACTTGCCAACGGAAACGTTTGGCCACCGCCGCTTGCATTTTGGGCTATGCAATGCGCCTAGTTCGTTCCAACGATGTTTGATGGCAATCTTCCCGACTTGATCGAAAAAAAATCGATGGAGTGTTTATGGTATGACTTTTCAGTCTTCGAGTGATTCTTTCTCTACATGCCTATCCCATTTGGACAAATGTAAAACGGTGTGAAGACACAATTTAGTCCTAAAATGGGAGAAAAGCATTTCATGGAAAAGGAAGGCATTGTTCTTGGACTCCAAACATTCTCACAAGTCGGGAATTGAGGTTCGATACCGCAGCTAAAGTTGACGTTATCGCGGTCAAGCTCCTCACACGACTACGGTGAAAGGTGTCCGAAGTTTCTTGGGCACGCGGTTTTTACCGATGTTTCATACAAGACTTCTCAAAATAGCCCCCCCAATGACTCACCTGCTTGAAAAAGAGACTCCATTTTTCTTCTCAAAAGATTGTATCAAATCCTTTAATACACTTAAAAGAAAATTGACTGATGGCATCGTTTTGATTGCTACTGACTGGGACTTGACTTTCGGAGACTAATGTGTGATGCAAGTGACTTGCAATTGTTTAGTCCAGGGCAAACGAAAAAAAAAAAACAAGCTTTTCTAACCAATTTTTACTATGCCAGCAAAACCATGACTGAAGCTCAAGCACACTACACTATGACCGAAAAAGAATTACTTCCCGTAGTGTACGCTTTTGAGAAATTTCGGTCATATCATGTTTTGTCTAAAAGCATAGTGTATACCGACCATTCTGCTATAAGTTTTCTCTTCGCTAAAAAGGAAGCTAAGCCAAAGAAGACTGATGCGGTGGTTCCTTTTGCTCCATGAATTCGATGTTTGTCAATCCGAGACAAAAAGGAGCAGAAAATTCTGGCGCCGATCATCTTTCCTGTCTTGTGAAAACCCTCATCAAGATAACTCGACGACAAAGGAAATAACGGAAACATTTCCCTTACTATCCGAAAATCTTGGATCGGTTTGCTCATCGTGTGATAGTACCCCATGGTTTGCAGATTTCGCAAACTACCATGCGGGGAATTTCATTGTCAATGGAATGTCATCCCAAACAGATAAACAAGTTTTTCATAGATGTCAACACTACTTCTGGGAATGTCCCCTTATTGTTCACAATATGTGCGGTTCAAATGAATCCGGCGGTTGTGTGCTTCGCAAGAAGCTTGACAATTCTCGAAGCTTGCACAATGGACCCACGGGGACTTCACGGTTGCAAATCTCACCGCAAAAAGTCTTTGATGCCGGATTCTTTTGGCCTTCATATTTAATGATGCCCACGAGTTGGTTATAAAATTGCACGACTGTGCCTACGACAGGAAAATTTTCACCAAAGGGATGAGATGCCTCAAAATTCCATCCAAGTATGTGAAATCTTTAAGGTTTGGGGCATAGACTTCATGGGACCGTTCCCATCTTCTAGAGGCAACAAATACATACTTGTGGCGGTCGACTATTTATCAAAATGGGTTGAAGCAAAGGCGCTCCCCACCAATGACGCACCGAGTAGTTGCAATTTTCTTAAATCTCTACTTTGCCAGATTTGGTGCCAATAGTGCCATCATCAATGATCGTGGAATCATATTTTTTGCAGATGACCGTTTGCAGAGGTCATGCTTAAATATAGAGTCACTCATCGTCTCTCCAATCCGCAATATCACAACAGATCAAGTGGGCAGGTTGAAGTATCAAATCGTGGTTTAAAAAGAATTCTTGAAAGGACAGTGGGCGAAAATCGTGCCTCTTGGTCGGACAAACTGGATGATGCTCTCTGGGCTTTCCGTACAGCATACAAAACACCCATCGGGTGCACTCCGTACAAGCTTGTATATGGAAAGGCATGTCATCTGCCGATTTGAGCTGGAGCACAAAGTTACTGAGGCCCTTTAAACATGCAAAACTTTAGATTCTCAAACCGAGGGTGATCAACGCAAAGTTTAACTCAATAAATTAAGTGAACTGCGTGGATCAAGCCTAATGAAAATTCTTTGATTTACAAAGAGGGAAAAATACGTGGATTCATGACGGCAAGATCAAAACCGCGTTTTCAACGTCGGTGATAAAGTCCTCCTCTTTAAACTCAAGATTGAAAATTTTCTCTGGCAAACTTGAAGTCCCTAGTCAGGACAATTTACCATTGTCAGTTTTTCCATATGGCACAGTTGCGTTATCCCAAAACTCCGGGCAAACTTCAAAGTTACATGGTCATCGTTCTCATTCTCTTCTTTGGAGGTGATATCCTGCAATGGATATCCCGAACCTCCAACTTCCCTAAGGACAACTAAATTCAGGAATTGGGTCCAAGCTTAGTGACCCTTAAACAAGCGCTTCGTGGGAGGCACCCCCCATGCTTATCCTAGTTTATCAGTAGTAGTAGTATGCTAGCTTAGTAATGAATAAGTGTTTAGTTGTTGTGAGGAGACTTGCCTCTTTCCTTTTCCATGTTTTATGTTTTGTGCTGTTTTGTCCAGGATGTCCCGGATTTTGAAGCCTATCGTCTGCTCGGGTATTTGTCCTTCGATTACAAGAGTTTCACAATCTCAGCTTCATTTGGGAATTCCGTTATCCTGATCTTTCGACTAAGTTTATCTTTAAGCATAATTATAAACGGCTTAGGATTTACGTAGAAACCCTATCGTAAAACATTGAGGACAATGTTTCATTCTAGTATGGGGGGGATCTTCGATTTGATTGTGCCTGCAGCGTTTGTTTCTATGGTTAATTTCCCGTTTTACCCACCAAAATTTACAAAAAAATAATGAAAAAATTTAAAAATTTTCAAAACATAAAATAAGTTGTTTCTGTCATAATATTTGACTTTCCCTGCTAGTAGAATAAGAGTAAATTTTGACTCGATCCGATGCGTGTTCGAGCTCTAGCTTGTATCTTAATCTTTTTGACTAAGCAATTCGCGTGTATGCGCGAAAAACTAAAAGAAAAATGATAGTGTTTTAAGTAGGAGTTGGATGCTAAAACAAGGATTATTTGGAAATCTTAAGGAGCTCATGTGTAATTGTGTCGCATTTTTAACATGCGACTCTCAGTCAGCCATAGCAATATCATGCAACCCCGTACAACATTCGCGGACAAAGCACATCCATACTCGGTATCATTTCATAAAGGAACAGGTTGAAAATGGTATAATTGAATTATATTTTGTCAGAACTGAATACCAATTAGCTGACATGTTTACGAAAGCCCTTCCTGAGGATCGGTTTAAGTATCTTGTCAGAAGGATTGGTATGAGATGTTTGACTCCAGCTGATCTGGAGGTTCTGCCAAATGAGACTGCTTGATATCATCATCAAACATCACAATGTACATATTTTTGAGAAAAGAAAAATACAAAAATATAAAACTTCAAAAAGAAAATACAAAATCAGAAAATCAGAAAATTTCCAAAAAGATTATTCTCGACATGTCTTTGACCGGTATCGTTTAACATTTACGTGCTTAGAAATGTCGATTAACATTGACACGGGTGTGTAAATGAAGTTCGAGCGAGAGTTTGCAAATAGTTTCAAAACATGTCATTTCTAATTTCTTGATGGCTTATGTCAAAATCTCAGTACATAACCGGACTTCAAAATTAGGAAGGTTTATAACTTATCATCCATCGAGGAAAAATTTATATAGTGTCTCGGTCTTGAGCTGGTCTTACAAGACATTCAAGTTTTTTAGCTTCAAGAAAAAGGAAGTGTACGTTTCAGTGCGATTACCCTTACCGTTAGAAGAGAAGTCATCTTAACATCCTGATTTTTCAAAAAAATATAAAAAAGTTGAAACTACAATTTTCAAGATTTCTCAATGACAATTATAAATATTTCAAAATTGTGTGTTCAACACTCCTCCCTAACAATGTTTCAGAAGACAATCAATTTTTCAATTGGTCCTAATTTTGAGGGGGAGTTTTTCGAAAAAACAATGTTTAATGTTCTTGGATACATCATCAAAAAAAGATATTCTTATGTATTCAAAACATTATCAAAATGTTCCAAACCATTCATGCTAACCATATTTTCTCCCACAGATTTTTCAAGACATATTTTAATCACAAGGTATTTCAAAAACTAAGTGTTTATTATTTAAAATAAGGGGAGAAAATGTAATTAAAATATGATCTATTCGACTCAAGGTACTGTAGAAAAGGTTTTATGGTTCGTTATTATTACCCAACTAACATCTTAATTTACGCACGACTCTGAAGTTCATAAGGTATGGTTATGTAGGAATCAAATCCTATGATCCAACCAGAACCGGAGGATCTACCCAAGGATAATCCAAAGTTAGAAATACAGTCTTTGGTATGATTGGAGATGAATGTATATGGGATAATGCCGACTAAGATTGAGTTAACACTGAACAATCATAACAAGTGTTAGTTAATTTAACGACGTCTTGGTATGCATTGAAGGTGTTGAAGAATGAAAGAAATGTATGGTAAAGGGTATAAAGAAAGGAAGCCTCCACACAAACTTAAGGCAGAAACCGGGTCAAATACTATGCTTGTCGAATCACAAGTTGATTGCTGACATTGAAAATGACATCATGGACCCAGTGATGCAATGCACAACCCTTCCCAGCCATTCGAGTTTCTCTTAAAAGAAACTTGTCTCATTTGTCACGGAGATACACACGTTATCTATTGACATCTCACTCCGAGATTGTTGATATTGAATAGGTGGCAATATGCTCCAGCCTCCGAGTACTAAAACCAAAATGCACTAATCGAGTCTAGAGCCAAGAGATCAATCAAAATCTCGTTAGGACACATTCCATTTCAAACACTTGTTGAACATCATCAGGTTCACAAGCTGTTATCAAGAGTCCTACGCAATATCATTGTGATATTTGCCAGAACATCCGAGTGATACTAATGTATTCACAATAAAGATGGAAATCCTGCTTGAGCCAGCATCAAACAAGCTCTTGGTAGGTGACTTGCGAGATTCTATATGAATCAAACTTGTGACAACTAGATATCGATTTGGTCCAGTAAATGAATTGACGGTTGATGAATTTTGATAAAAACATGACACTCTCGATGTGTTACAAAAACACTTTAACGAGTGACACGTCGATTGATTTTCAAATCAATTTTCTCGTTTATCACTAACGTAAACCTGCAGGTCAAACGGTGGTAATGACAACCTCAATCCCATTCAACTGCTCAATCTACGAAGACATACTATCTAGAAATATCAAGATATAGACAAAGATTCCGCAAACTCTGATTTGAAGCTTTCAATGATAATGGCATAAGTCTGAGCATGTTGGTCAAAGACTTAAGATAGCAGCATGGACAAAGACGATAAAGACCAATGACAAAGGCTCAAAGTCAAGATCGCATAGCATGAAGGAACAAGCCGACAACATATAAAGAAGAGAAAGACAAGAACACTTGAGCTTAAACGACCAAAAGCAAATCTCACTGATCTCATGAAGGATGTCATCAATGAACTCACTTCGGGGAGATTGTTAGCCCTCAATTTTATTAGTCAATAAAGGAAGCTCGTTCCCGTGTTCAAAGGATCCTCACTTCGGGGGAGATTGTTAGCTCATTTTATTGAGTCAATACAAGAAGTTTGGTCAACTCTACGATGGAGCTTCAGGTCTTTAATTAGTTAACGTTGTAATAGGAAAGTATCGGGAATCGGGCTCGATAGTTAATCTAATATTGTATATGTTTCGGGTTTAATCCCAAGCAAAACCCGAGCCCGGGTCCTAGTTAAATATCTCGCGCGTCACTTTTAAGTGTCGGGGTATATAGGACTTTTCCACTTGGAAAAGTAAGTTGTCAAATTATCTAAAAAATATCTTTCTCTTTCTCTCTCAACTATTCATCTCTAGTTTCTCTCTTTTTAAAAACTCATCTCTCTTTCTCATTTCTAGTCTGATTTCGTGATCGATTGTATGAAGTGAAGTGTTAACGGGATCCTACAGAAAATTTAAATATAAGCTCTTCATAAGCCCCTTTTAATCTGTTTACCATTTATTTTTCATTTTGAGCTTATTTGACAGCTTTTTTAAGCTGTCACAATTTAAGCCCACCCTTTTTTTAGTTTATTTGCCACTGGGTGGGGGATAAGGGCTCATCCTCATGACCACTTTTCTAGCTTTTTTGTCTGAAGCCCTTAGTAATTTTTGCTATTTAGATTTCCTTAGGTCGGATTGATAAGTCCTAGTAGCCTTAAGCCTTATTTTCCCCCTCTAGATTGCTTAATTTTAAGCCAAAAGTGCCATTTTAACTGTTTTGAACTCAGAATTAGGCTTGTGGCTTATTTTAGTCTTTTGGCTTTTCTGGCTGATTTACTTAGCTTATTTTAGTTGTAGTTGCTTATTAGGATTAGGTTCCCTTGCCTTAGCTTAAGTTTTCCCTTTCCTTAGCTTATTTTTCATTTTAAGCTCCTTTAGTCTAGCCTAGTTTCTTTGTCCTTATGATTTTAGTTATTCTGTCATTTTTGCTTAGCTTAGCTTAGCTTAGCTTATTCCCTTAGCTTATTTTTGTTTTTCTTAGGCTTATTTAGTTTAGGAACTCATCTGTTTTTAGCTTTTTAGGTCCCTAATGAGCTTATTAAGTTTTCAAAAAGCCTAGCAGTACTAACTCCAAGTTAGTACTGCTGAGCTTCTTTGAGCTTATTCAGCTTATTTGGTGAGCTTAGGTTAAGTCCTTTGTGCTCATTAGATTCAGCTATAAGTATGTTTTAGCTTATTTACTCTTTTCCTTGCTTATGTTGTCTAAAAAGCCATAAAGAAAAAGCCATTTTTGCCTTTAAGCTCAATTTAAGCCTTCTGCCAACAAAAAGCCCTTTTTTCAGCTTATTTATAAGCATTCACAAAAAGCTGTAGTTATGAAAAATGATAAGCCCCATGTGCTTATCAAGTTTGGTTAAAAAGTTTTTCTAAAAAAAAAGAGATAAGGGAAAACCCGGGTGAGCAAGACTCGAACCCGGGTCTCAACCCTCAATACACCTCTTCTTTATAAACCCTCTTACCGATGTGCCCTTGGGTCTTTTCTGTTAGACCCTTGGGCACTTTGGTATATAAGGGAGTTTTGCCCATTTAGCTATAAGCTCGTTTGAGCTTATTTTCAGCTTATTCATAAGCTGAATTTTGGGTTTCTTATTTTTCTTAGGTAGGTTTTAGGATAAAGTAATTTTAGTAATTTTTTCAGAATTTTTAAAAATAGTTTAGTATTTTTTATAATTTAATTTCGTTAAAAGTTTTAAAAATTCATAAAAAGAACAAAAATTATCAAAAAAATATTTTTCTTTTTTAGGAAATTTTCTATAGGTCTTTATCGTAGGAAAAATAGAAAAAAACTTTCGTAGGTTAATTTTACAAACTTTTGATTTTAAAGAACGGGTCTCGGGTATGGTTCTTGACTTGACTCGTTTTTGGGTCAAACGACCTCCGTTTTCAGTCTAGTTTTTTTTAAACTTCGTTATTTGTCATTTAGAATCTATTTTAGCTTTTAAATTTGTTTTAGTTTTTTTTTTTTTTTTTTTTTTTTTTTTTTTTTTTTTTTTTTTTTTTTTTTTTTTTTTGTTTTTTTTTTTTTTTTTTTTTTTTTTTTTTTTTTATTTTTTTTTTTTATTTTTTTTTTTTTTTTTTTTTTTTTTTTTTTTTTTTTTTTTTTTTTTTTTTTTTTTTTTTTTTTTTTTTTTTTTTTTTTTTTTTTTTTTTTTTTTTTTTTTTTTTTTTTTTTTTTTTTTTTTTTTTTTTTTTTTTTTTTTTTTTTTTTTTTTTTTTTTTTTTTTTTTTTTTTTTTTTTTTTTTTTGTTTTTTTTTTTTTTTTTTTTTTTTATATTTTTTTTTTTTTTTTTCTTTTTTTTTTCTTTTTTTTTTTTTTTTTTTTTTTTTTTTTTTTTTTTTTTTTTTTTTTTTTTTTTTTTTTTTTCTTTTGGGTTTAATTGCAAAAACTTTGGTTTTTGACCTCGTTTTTCGTACGTTTTAGGATTAGTTATTTAGCTTTCATTTTTGGTTTTTTCAATCGTTTTTGCTTGCTATTGATTAATTTAGCTTTTCTACTACTCCCAATTCATTACTATCATTCAATACAATCTTCCGAATGTTAGAATCTTCCAGTACAGCCTCGTTAGGTATAACGACCGGGGATATTCTATACTATCCTCGTTTCATTGATTGTTTTTAGATTATTCTTATTTGATATATTTTATTATATATATTATATATAGTTTAAAATCATTCAATCAATTTTTTGGCGCCGCTGCCGGGGAGGCTGTGAAACCGATTATCGTTACGTTTGTCAAGAAGTGTTTGAATCTGTGAATATTATCATATAAAAAAACAAACAAAAAAAATACAAAAATATTTTCATTTTCTTTTTAGTATAATTATCATTTAAAAGAAAATCTAAAAAAAAAAAAAAACCAAAAAGATAAAAACATTGTCTTTAATTATCAAATAAAATTCACAAATTGGTAAAAATACCAAAATATAATATTCTCAATTGAGGTATTATCATAATAACTTCCGGTGAACTTGTTGGTTCCCAATTCGAACAAAAGATTTAAAAACTTGCCTTTTGTGTCACTTGCGAGGTACGGTTCACCTTTTAAAGGATAAACAAACTATAAGAGGGGTATAAGGCGGGTTGTTCCGAGGAACTACGACCCTAAAGGAAAAAGGTTTTTAATAGCTTCGCGCTTTCCTATTCCTCCGCTCCTTTGTGCGTTTTTCTTTTCGAAGAGTTACCGAGAAGCTTGTCGATTATTAGGTTTAAGTTGTCTTTTTCGTTGTCCGTTATTAAAATAAATTGTGAATTTACTTTTGATAAACCAAAAAGAACAAAAAAATTAGTGTAAATTTTCTTTCTTAGTGTATGCACACTCGTTCCCAAACTCGTAATCTTCATAATCAACAACACCAGGCCCCACCACCTGTTGTTGAACAATTTAATCTTGAAGAACCAATTGAAAATCCAGATCCCCTAGCTCCGATGGATGATAACCGGACTATGGCTCAGTTGCTATTGCCGAAAGCACGCCACCGCGGGTTAGAGATGCCAACGTTTTGCAGAAATCACTGTCATGCGGACAAAACTTGAGCTTAAATCAACGCATACTTAACCTTCTGTTCAAACAAGCCATTCTTTGGACAAGACAAATAAGATCCCATGAGACCACCATCCCGAATATTTCAACAAGATCACTTCTACGATGAAGTTTCCCGAACGTACCCGAGTACTCGGGTAAAGCCTTTATTGCTTTTCTCTCCCATGTTCCCCTCGAGGAGGGCAAAGCCCGGAATGTGGCTTGAGAAAGAACCCCCTTGATCGATTCAAACATGGGATGATCCATTTTCGAAATTCATCAACAAATTTTTCCCTCCGTCTAAAACAACAAATCTTCGAAATGAAATCACGAGATTTCAACAAAGATTTGATGAGACGTTTTATGAAGCATGGGATCGATTTAAACTGATCTTCTTCGTGGGCGATGTCCACATCATGGGATTTCAGAATTGCATCAACTACGATACATTCTATACATGCCTTGAACTCTAATGATTCAGGATTTCATCAAATTTCCGCCGCGGGTAGTAAAACTTTTTGGATAAAATGCCTCGTGATTGCCTAAGAATCATTGAAAGCAAATCCAAAGTTCGTAATTCACGTAACAAACCGGTTGTTGCCAAAGTGAGTTCGAGCACTTCCACCCCCGGAATCTCTTCCGATGTTGCTGAGTTGAAAGATATGGTGAAAGCTTTACTTCTTGATAAGAAAAATCAATCTCCCGCTCCTACTCCCGTAAAAGCGGTTGAGGAAAGTTGTGTTACTTGCGGTGGTGCTCATTCCTACCAAACTTGTCCAGCCACCACTGGCAATGTTTATCGAGATAATATTCAAGAATATGTCTCTCAAGCAGCCGCAGCTAACTACAACCAAGGAAACACCGGTTATCGAGCCCCGATTTCAAATCAAATTCGACCTCCCGGTTTTCCTCCCGTTCAAAACAATCATAATGTGCAAAATCAAGGAAACAATCAGAATCGTTACAACCAAAACCGGGGGAATTTCAATCAAGCTCCAGCTTACCAACCCCCGGTTCATCAAGGTCAAATCTATCGACCTCAGGTTGTTCAACCTCCTGCTTATCAAGCTCCCGCCTATCAAGCTCCAGCTCCTCAAATTCAAGGTGTATCAAAGGAAGATTTCCAAGCCTACGTAAAGGCTAATGATGCTGTGATGAGGAACATGCAAACTCAAGGTCAAAACATGCAAAATCAATTGACCAATCTCACGGACATGCTTTCCAAATTTGTCACTTCCAATACCGCCTCTACTTCGGGAACTCTCCCTAGTAACACCGTTACTAACCCGAAGGAAGACTTGAAAGGTATTACCACTCGAAGTGGCGTTGCTTACAAAGGACCCACGATTCCTACTACTTCTTCTCCTAAAGTAGTGGAACGTGAGACCGAGGTCACAAAGGACACGATGCCTCCTGCTAATAACGGAAGCACCGAAGACGTCCAACCTCTGGTTGTCCCTGTTGTCCATCATGAATCAATCTCTGAGCCCGTAAATGCTCCAGTTAGTGCTTCGATGCCTAACCAAAAAGCATCAATTCCATTTCCTTCAAGAAGAAATGATGAAAGACGTCGTGAAAAAGCTAACGACCAAATTGAGAAATTCTACGAAATCTTTAGAGATTTGAGTTTTGAAATTAGCTTTACGGATGCCTTGATGCTTATGCCAAAATTCGCCTCGACTCTAAAAACTTTAATCGGAAACAAAGAAAAGTTGAGTGAAATGGCTAGAACTCCATTGAACGAGAATTGCTCAGCGGTCATCCTCAACAAGTTACCGAAAAAACTTGGAGACCCTGGCCGATTTCTTATTCCATGTGAATTCTCCGGGATTAATACATGCAACGCCTTGGCCGATCTTGGCGCAAGCATTAATCTTATGCCATATTCCGTATGGAAAAATCTCTCTCTTCCCGAACTAACCCCGACTTGCATGACACTAGAACTAGCGGACCGTTTAATCTCTGAACCGATCAGTATCACCGATGACGTCTATGTAACAGTGGGAAAGTTCCAGTTTCCAGCAGATTTTGTGGTCGTAGATTTTGAGTCAGACCCCCGAGTACCTTTAATTCTCGGGAGGAGTTTCTTAAAGACCAGTCGTGCATTGATAGATGTATACGAAGGTGAAATAACCCTTCGTGTTGGCAGAGAGGCCATCACATTTAATCTGGACCAAACTTCGAGATACACGGCTAATTACAATCATATGACGGCAAATGATTTGGATTTAAACTAGACCTTTATATATATAATATATAATAAAATATATATAATAAGTATAATCTAAAAATAATCAATGAAACCGAGAAGTAGTATAGAATATTCTCGGGTCGTTTATCCCCAACGAGGCTGTGCTTGAAAATCGGTACAGTCAGAAAGTTGGAATTTGAATGATATTAATGATTGAGAGGATTAGAAAGCTAAATTATCTACTAATATGCAAAAACGAATAAGAAAAACCTAAAAAATTTGAAATAAAACAAAAAAACAAGAGCACGAGCCCCGAACAAAGGGTCAAAAACCTAAATTCTTAAAAATTGACCCTACAAAGATTTTTTTTACTTCTAATCTACTCTAGGTGACTAATAATGAAGAATGAAAAAGACTAGACTGAAAACAGAGTTAAAATGAGCTTAAAATGAGAAAACAAAAAAACTGGGTTGAAACCCGTTCTTTAAAAAGTAAAATTTTGCAAAAACGACCTTACAAAAGTTTTTCTATTTTTCCTAAGTGAAAACTGATAAAATAAAGTTTTCTAAAAAAGAAAAATATTTTTTTGATTTTTATTTAATTTATTATAATTAAAAAACAGTTTAAAGGAAATTAAATGATAAAAAATATCAAACGATTATAAAAAATTCTGAAAAATTACAAAAAAATAAGTTAAGCTATAAAGATCCTATGAAAAATCTAAAATAGGAAAAACAGCTTATAAATAAGCTGTTATAAGCTAAAAAGTGGTTGTGGGCTTATAGGGCTAAGTGGGCTTATATATTTAATTTAACAAACCACTACCGGATGAGCTATTGTAGCACAGCGGTAGAGGTGTTGTTATAAAAGTGTTGGTTGATTTGGGTGAGGTCCCGAGTTCGAGTCTTGCTCACTCGGGGTCTCCCCTATTCCCAACACTTTTATTTCTTATTTTTTTTACAACTTTTTGAAAAATCTAAAATTAAGCAACTTTAAAAAAGGAAAAAATTTTGTAACTTAGAAATAAGCACGAAAATAAGCAAAAGAAAGAGGCAAGTAAGCTAAATTTACACTAAGTCCTAAGGAGTGCTTAACTGTTAGGCACTTAAAGCACAAAAAGTTAATGAAAGATGAGAAATAAGCTAGAATGACTTGAGTTAAACTAAATAAGCACTGAGAACATAAATAAGCTAAAGAAATAAACTGAAACAGTTAAGAAAGCAAAAAGGCTTAAACACTTGAAATTTTTTACTAAACTAGCAAATAAGCTCACAAACAGTAAAATAAGCTAAGTTACCCTTAAACTAACCTAATAAGCTATACTACCCCTAAATAAGCTGAGAAAATAAGCAAACAAGCTCAAAATAAGCTAAAATCCAAAATGGGTCAAAACTGACCCATTTGCAGCCCTTGAGTAGGGCTTTTTGAACTTAAAAATAAGCCTCAGAATGGATTTCAAGGGGAAAACAACTTATTTCCCTAAAAAGCTTAGTTAAAAAGCTACAACAATCAGCAATCGATAAGCATTTTGAAACTCATTTAAGCTATTTTAAAGGCTTATAAATAATGGTTG
>BQNB010065670.1:1480-34852 GCA_026074375.1 Tanacetum coccineum
TATACTCTAACTTAGAGGTCATACAATGATAGATGTGATAGATATAGAGAAATCGTAATTTCACTACTGGACAATGACCGCATATATGGGGCCCGAGCACGAATTTCACTATTGGCCAATGGCCGCATGAGTAGGGCTTGAGCACGAAGGTCACCACTGGGTAATGGCCGCATATGCGGAGCCCGAGCACAAACTTAACTGTTTCCAACAGGTTGAATAGCTTTAGCACATGTTTCAGTGTTTATTCTTGCATTTGCAACATACCGGTTGTTTCTGGCTTTAAGGTTTTTCTTAGAACCACAACTGCCACGGGTATTGACACAAATTTTTTGTTTAACACAAAAAAGTATATCATAGAAATTAAATATGCTCAATGATTACACGTGCCACTTGTGGCTAATGAAGAGAGCTTCATTATGTACCGGCAGTAGTCGACCCGTCTTTCTTAAATATAGGCTTCAATTTCGCAAGATCTGCCAAAGTAGTTCCTGGACGGATGCCATCGTCAACAGAGATTCTAACAGGTGTTTCCTTTCCTGTTTTTGGGTCAACGATCTTTTCTCCAAATAAAACTTAAAATCAGAAGGATGCATAACATAATATAATAATATACGGGTAGTACAAAGGAAGTGATTTTTACCTTAATTTTGACGTGAATGATTGATCTTGTCCTTGAATTTACCAGAAGCAGTTGCCACAGCAGCCTTCCTATGGGAATTAACCTATGCAACGCAAACACCATTAGCTGAAATAACCTACATTTGAACGAAACAACAACCTATCTAAAATAGTTCTATTCAACTCACCGCAGCCTGATCTTGTTCCTTCCTCGTTACGCCAAAGCGCTATGAAACATTTTCTGACGTAACCCCCATTGGAAGAAGAAAATCTTGAGCTTGTGCCATGGTCTTCACCTGGTAATGTTAATCACAAGTAAAATATAAGCATATAACAGACTACACATTCACACGTAAGAGATATGTGAATATATATTCATAGGTGAGTATATATTCATAGGTGAGTAGGATATAAGAGTATACCCTTGGGTTAACGGATCTGTCATCCGAAGCCATGGGGTTCGTGTTGGAATATGTCCATTATATAAAAGTATATGTTCGAAAATTATACGAGCCTAAGGGGACGCACACGTTATACGTAAACAATGTTTAAGTAATGATTTAGAAAACAATCATTAAATGTTAATAAGAATTAAGTATTTAAAAGTTAAAGGACTTAATACGAAAAACTAAGAAAAATGAATTTTTGGTTTGACCTTTTTCCTTGTTCTAGTCGGCTGGAAACATAGTTTCCTAATAGGATTAGGAGATCATTGTGAGGACTATTTATATAGGATTTGTTTTTCATTATTTGGCATAACTTTTATGTTATATTTAGCCTTTATAATTAGCTTATTGTCTAGGGGTTAAGTAAAAGCCAAATTGGATTAGAAGTCATTAAGTCATAGATTATGTTCAATTGACTTTGTGTATTCGTAGCCGTTCGTCATAAAGTCCAATTTGACTTTGTATTCTTAGCCGTCATAGAGTCCAATTCGATTTTGAATTCTTAGCCGTCATAGAGTCCTAGTTGGATTCTACTACCTCCCCCTCATCTCTATAAAAGGAGGTGAGGGGGGAAGAGACGATGTACTTCATTCTTTCGAATACTAATCAATGTTTGGTTAGGGAAATACCTTGTGCTTTACTTGTTTGTCGATTATAAACTGCTGTGGTGTGTGTTCTTCTTGTTTTTCGAAATTCCGCACTAGTAACCATGGTTGTTGGTGATCAAATCCTAACAAGTGGTATCAGAGCCCAGGTTCGCGGGTTCTATGGTTAACTAGGATCAATCAAGAAGAGGTCTTTGTTGTTCGGTTTTCTGGTAGGAGCAGGAGGGTATCTTTTGTTTGGGCTACAAGGTTCGCGATAACAAATTTCTTGGCGTTCATGTTTTTTGACGTCAAGGAGCGGCAGGGTATCGACAGTAAAGGGTTTCTTGAGTTCTTCGATTGTCCGGGTTCGCGACAAGGTGTAGAAGACTTAAGGGAGGTTAGTTTTCAAATAATAATAGAAAAAAATTATTATTTGGAGGTTATGCACAAGGTACTTTGTTTGATTCGGTGTTGTGAGGTTTATATCACAAGGTTATCAGAATAAACAAAGGGTCGAAGAATAAGTCCAAGACTTGTCGAGGTTGCAAGGTTTCTTAGGTTACAAGAAATTACTTTGCAAAAGTAAAAGTACGACAAGGGTTACTTCAAAAAGCGTCGGGTACTTTCTTGAATCAAGGGTTGTCGATTTAATTAGATGGTCTAATTTTTAAGGTTTAATCGATATTTGATTAAGAAGGGGTTTTGTTTTTTGAAGGGTTTCTTGGTTTGATCGATATCTAAGAAGGTTTATTCTTAGGATTATATCGATAAGCAATGGTTATTTACAAACAGGTTACTTTGCTAGATCGTGTTTTGTGTAGGTAAATTCAAAAAATGTTAAACAGTTAGCAAATGGTTAAAAGATTGGCTAGTATGAATACTAGGTTAAACATCGAAAAGCTCGATGGGAATATTGTACAAAAGCATGGAGGTTTAAAGTTGGGTTCAAACAACTTGGTCCTGGTGTTGAAGCAGGAATCCATGAAGTACATGATGAAAAACGTGTTTTGTTTGGGGTGGAACTGCAGGGAGCTCATGGGGATCGTGAAGCTGAGGTTTTTCAGGTTAGTAACGATGATACTGCAGTGGCTCAAAGATGGTTGGAGGACAAGCAACCTAAAGATTTTGCCGCTAGGTGCGTGATTGGCTCCATCGCAGCAAGAAAAGAAAAACATATTTCTCGATCCACCATCCACTTCGCTAGCAAAACTCTTTTAATAGCGCACACAAACAAACTTACTATGGTTGATCCAAAAAAGTGTTTACTCCGCCATATTTTTTGCATTCAACATGTTTCGATCATTACCTTGTTCTTTCAAAAACCAATTGTGTTCATGCGATCACAGCTGTATAGAAAATATATGTTTTGATAACAAGATGCAAAACACGTCTTATACGCTGGATTTTATGCTTAAAGAAAGAATGGATGTCGAAATCAAAAATTAAAAATGAGTGAAGCAGAAAAACGTACAACAGCATATCACTTACTGCGGCTTGTAGAAACCTAATCTCATAGAACTCAAGGGATGAGGAAATAAATGACAGTTCCTGATTGAGTTGCTCGATGAGTATAAAAACTAACGAGGAAGAGAGCCCGTGGTTTGCCGACTTTGCCAACTAACTAGTTGGAGACATTTTAAGAAAAGGATTAACCTATGCTCAGTGTTGTAAGTTCTTTTCAGAACTTAAGCACTATTTCTGAGATGAACCGTATCTATTTAAAGCATGCCTCGATGGTATGATCAGAAGATGTGTTCACGGTTCGGAAACTCAAAAAATTCTAGATGAATGTCATCATGGACCCACTAGGGGACATTATGGACCATCGATTACAGCAAAGAAAGTTTTTGATGCTGGATTCAATTGGCCAACCATATTTAAAGAAGCACAAACTCTGGTACAAAACTGTGATGCCTGCTAACGTTCTGGTAGCATTTCACGAAGAGACGAGATGCCTTTGAACATCATCTAAGTTAGTGAAATTTTCGACATATGGGGAATTGATTTCAAGGGACATTTTTTGAAATCTAATAAGTTCGAATACATTCTTGTCGCAATTGACTACGTGTCCAAACTCTACAAAGCCCGAACTAAAGCCTATCATGATAAGAAACTTAGAGTTAGAAAATAATTTAAGGCTGGAGACAAAGTTCTCCTATACAACTCTAAATACAAATTCAAAGCTCCAAGGCTTAGATCAAAGTGGTATGGACCGTTCATAGTCAAACATGGTTATAATCTTCGTATTGCCACAGCTTATCATCCACAAACCAGTAGCCAGGTTGAAAACACCAACAGAGCCTTAAAAAGAATCCTCGAAAAGACAGTTAAGGACAATCCGTTTGTTTGGTCAAGAAAATTAGATGACGCTCTGTGGGAATTTTGTACAGCCTAGAAAACTCCAATCGTTACCACTCCATACCGACTGCTTTATGGAAAAACATGCCATTTGTCGTTTAAAATCGAACATCGTGCCTACTTGGCCCTAGGAAGCTGCAATCTTGATCTTAAGGTTGCAAGAGAAAAACGATTTCTACAGTTGCATGAACTTGATGAATTGAGACTTCAAGCATATGAGAACTCCAAACTCTACAAAGCCCGAACCAAAGCCTATCATGATAAGAAACTTATAGTTAGAAAAGAATTTAAGGCCGGAGACAAAGTTCTCCTAAACAACTCTAAATACAAATTCAAAGCTCCAACGCTTAGATCAAAGTGGTATGGACCGTTATAGTCAAACATGGTTATCCATTCGGATATGTTGAATTATATGACAAACATGAAGGAAGCTTCATTGTTAATGGACACCATGTTAAACTCTAACACAATGAGGAGCAGTTAAATGAACTTACCATAGAAGAGATTCACCTCATGTGTGAGGAAGGAATAATGAAAGCTATTCCATTCATGGCACCGTTTCCAGTCAACTACTGTGAGACCATGCCATGGGCATCAGAAAAACCATACATTTACAGTGTAGTGGAAAACACATGTAACAAAGCTAAGCTATATGATTTAGACGAATATGGGAAAGGAATAGTGATTAAGAATATTTTGTATGTCCCAAGCAAAGGTTCATCGCTTGAAAAGAAATGAAAGAAGCACCCGAGTCCGGCTGACGACTCACTTAAAAATCAAGCGCTTCTCGGGAGGCAACCCGTGTATTTAAGATAATTAGTTTCTAAAGAAAACGTTTGCGCCCGCAATAAAAGTTAAGTGTGGGGGTGCGACATCCAAAAAAAATATATATGTTTGTTTGCATTTCTTTTGTATTTCAGATTCTTGCAGGAAATGACGCACTTGGCAGCTCAAGTACTACCGCATGGACACCTGGTTTTTCTCTTATTTCCCTATTTCAATTTTTGCCCATTTTTCCGCATTGAGGGCAATGCTAAATGTAAGTGTGGGGGGGGAGAATAAGGAAAACGAGGTTGTTTTTAAATTTTTGAGCTAACTTAAAAATTGTTTGCCCTGGTAATCTAGTTGTTTTCATAAACAAGATGTGTCCCAATAATAAGTGTATACACATGATAAGAAACCAATCAGAATAACATCAGTTTGTTTTCAAGATACGCCTTGAGCTAACCATCTCGGTTAGTCCAATATTTTCATGGTCCCATTTGTTAGTTATACCGTCCTTTACTTTTAAAAGAAAAATATTACACATAGTTTAGCTCTACCTAAATAACCGAAGCCTACAGGTTAGTTGCTAGCTACATAGATCGATGGTAGATATGTGGGAAATCCTTATGAATTTTCAAGAAAGTTGCTAGCTCCATGTTTAAGGACATATAATCCTTTACTAGTATGTTGATCGGAGATTGATCGAATAAGAAAAATGAATGATGATGAATAAAGCCAATGTGCTAAATCTTATAAAGATGAAGAAAAATTGGTGTCGATTAGCAAATTTTCTAAGTCGTGATACAGTGATACATTTATCTCGCGATTCATATAGGATAGTGATAAGAGGTAGCTAGCAACATGGTGGGTTGTATACTTCGGTTTTATAAACCAAATCATACACCTGTACTGTTTTCCATTAAAAACAGTTAGCATGTTTCTTTAATGTGTACACTTGGACTTATCGAGTACTTGTGCTTGGTAAATTGCATCTCATTTGTTCAATAACCTGAATAAGGAAATTGTTTTCTAGATTTGCTTGAGGGAAGCAAAGTTTAAGTGTGGGGGGATTTTAATAACACTTAAATCGAGTATGTTTTGGAGCGTTATTCATACTTTTGTATTAGTTATTTGGTCAGTTACTTATGGTTTTATTTCGGTTATGTAGAAATATGCTTTCTAGTGTAATTGCAGCCAAATACAGGAAAACAAGAAAAGGAGAAACGAACATGCGGAGATTATCTCAAGTGCGAAGAATCCCGTGTCAGGATCAAGTGCGGAAGCATCTTAAAGAGAAAGAAATATAATTACTCAAGCTTCCAAGACCTGAGATCAAGTTGTAATGAAGATATGATGAAGTACGAAGGCCCACGGCCAAGCACAACTAAAGCAAGAGCCTTAAATGAAAAATCCAACAAAAAGATCCCACCAGTGACCTCGCAGCCGCCCGGCTGGAGAGTATGCTGCCCAGCAGGAAGGCTTGTCGCCCGGCTCTTGGAGCCCACATTTTTCATTTCACTCTAGAAGAAACCTGAATAACCAAGAAGGATTTAGACCCTCTAAACCGACTTTGGACACCCCTTTAGGCCCTGGAACTGACATAAAATAGTAGTATAAATAGGAGACCCCTATGCCTCATTTTAACACACACCTTACTATTCTCCAACCCTAAATCCTAATCCTCATAGCCACCACTCCTCTCCAAAGCCATCTAAGTCTAGGAAAGTAAGGAAGAAGCTCCAGGAAAGCCAAGAAGGAGGAAAGATCCCTCTAAGTCACAAGTTTGTCATTTCCTAGTTTACATTCCTTTAAGCTTTTGCAATACTTTTGTAAGAACTCTCGTTATATTTATGAATACATTATTTTCTGAAATTATGTCTTTGTTTAATATGAGTGGCTAGTCCCTTTATGTGCTTGGTTAGATGATGTTTGTGGTATGAAGATTCGATTATAATGTGTGGCATGTTAATTCAATTTCAAGCTAAGTCTTAGATCCATTTGTTCTTATGTTCTAAAGTGGCATAGTTTTATCAACCGGATTGTTTGTTGAGAATATCATAGGCCGAAAGGGATATTGTTAATCAATCAATTGTCGCCTTTTTGTCTACGATCGGCTACCTTTTGTATTGACCATTTCTTAAGCGGTTTGGTATAACTAGGAACATAATTATCGATGTCTATGGTTTGTGAAACGAACCGCGAATCAAACTCATAGAGGTTGTCTTAGTCTTGAATTGATTGATTGCGCCTAATGCTTGTTTTTGTCACTAGGAGTCTTGACGAAGGCAAAAAGTTTTAAAAACAATAGATTGGATAACCTCCAATTCTTTTAATCAACTTGTTAGTCTTTGCCACCCTCATATCGAATCGGATTCCCAAACTAAATCCAACCAAGTACATCTATTTATTATCGAATCACTTTCATCATTGCTTGCTTGCATCTTAGGACTTTTATCATCGAAATCTTTATCAAGTCGAAACACCCAAATCCCCGCGAACGATCCCGGCTTACCATTCAATATCTTGCTACTACGGACGAGTTCACTTGCTCGTATGTGTTGCTTAAGAATTTGGTATACCGAGTTATAAATTTAAAACTGACCCGTATCGCACGCATCAAGTTTTTGGCGCCGCTGCCGGGGATTTGATCGTGTTTTACGATTTAGATCTCGTGATCCCATTGTCCCTAGGTGCCACGTTTTTTGGTATCCATGTGATATTGTCGGGGGACCTAAATGTTTAAGTTGTTGTCTTATATAAATAGATATGCCTTGGAGTTGACTTGGAACCCAAAGAATGGATTAAAGATAGCGGATGCTCTAAACATATGACGGGCAACCAAAAGCTCTTCTCCACTTATAAGGCATACAATGGAGGTAACGTTATTTTTGGTAGTAATCTTCAAATAACATCATTGACAACAGTCACTCGTTTCTAATCGACTTCTCTCGATAAGAATAATGTAGAACATGTGTTAACCTTAGGCCTTTAACACTTGCTTATGTAGGAAAAATATGTGATAATAAGTTGTTAGAGTAAATTTCTCTAAAACATAAATAGTGAAATCTTAAGAACACGTAAGGTTATTAGGTAGAGGTTTTTGGAAGAAAAAGAACCCTAGAAAGGAGCTTATATGTGATGAAATTAGGAAGTAAGCCAAAAGATAAAATTTGTATTGCAACGATTAATGAAAACTCCACATTGTGGCATAGGAGATTAGGTCATGCTAATATGCGTCTTATTCATACCGTTTTAACATCTTAATGAACTAGTTAGAACTGACCTAAGTCTTAAGTTTTGATCAAATACTTTTTGTGATGCTTGCAAAATTGAGAACAAGCTCACGGCTTAAGTCACAAAGCTAAGAATATGGTCTCAACGACTAGATGCTTAGAACTCCTCCATATGGATCTTTTTGGTCCATCCGTCATACGGAGTTATGAAAGAAACCGCTACACGTTAGTCATAGTAGATGACTACTCTAGGTATACTTGGACTAGATTTCTTAAGGATAAAACCGAAGCCTTCGATCAATTCGAAATATTTAGTAAGAG
This sequence comes from Tanacetum coccineum, assembly GCA_026074375.1. NCBI lineage: Eukaryota > Viridiplantae > Streptophyta > Magnoliopsida > Asterales > Asteraceae > Tanacetum > Tanacetum coccineum. The sequence goes on from BQNB010065670.1 coordinate 9,809, forward strand.
AATTCAAAATCAATTAGGATGCACTATAGTGTCAATAAGAACCGGCCACAGTAGGGAATATGATAATGAGGTGCAATTTGGAGAGTTTTGTAATGCCAATGGTATTACACATAATTTCTAGGCTCCACACAGCTCTCAATCAAATGGCGTGGTTGAAGGAAATAGGGACACTTCATGAAATGGAGATAGGACTATGTTAAATGAGGCAATCCGTCACCATAAAAGTTTTGGTGTAACGCCGTAGATACTTCAACATACATTCTCAATCGAATCTTAATTAGAGCCATCATAGGAAAAATACCTTATGAACTCTTGAGAGGTAGGAAACCTACTCTTGATTATTTTAGAGTGTTTAGAAGCAAGTGCTTCATTTTAAACACCAAAAACTACCTTACCAAGTTTGACCCAAAGTCATACGAAGGTGTCTTTTTAAGATACTCTCAAAATAGCAAAGCTTACATTATCCTTAATAAACACACTAGGAAAATCAAAGAAGCACTCAATGTGACATTCGATGAAACTCCTCCACCCTCTAAGATATCACCCTTGTTGGATGATGACTTAGATGAAGAAGAATCAATTAAGGTTACCGAAAAGAAAAACTTAGAAAATGACATTAAGGATGAAACTTTAGAGATTGACAAAATAGTCAACATTAAGGAATCTAGGAACTATCCATTAGAAAATGTCATAGGAAACCTTAACCAAAGAATCCTTAGGTCACAAGCCCAAAACCAAAGTAACTTCTTTTGTTTTATATCAACTATAGAACCTAAGAACATGAATGAAGCCTTGGCGGATGAAAGTTGGATAGTCGCTATGGAAGAAGAATTAAATCAATTCATTGCTAATGACGTTTGAGAGTTAGTTCCAAACCCTAGGAATATGAAAATCATAGGAACTAAGTGGGTGTTTAGAAATAAGTTAGATGAGAACGGTATCATTTCTCAAAATAAGGCTAGGTTAGTTGTTCAAGGCTGTAATCGATAATAGGGCATCGATTATGATAAAACTTATGCCCCAGTTGCTAGACTTGAGTCAATTAGGATATTATTAGCTTATGCTTGTGCTTTAGATTTTAAAGTATTTCAAATGGATGTAAAAAGTGCATTCCTGAACGGTTTTATCAATGAGGAGGTGTACATTGCACAACCTTCGAGATTCATTGATTTCAAGAAACCTGATCATGTTTACAAACTAAAGAAAGCTTTATACGGTCTTAAACAAGAACCCAAAGCTTGGTATGATAGATTAAAAGCTTTCCTTATTAAACATGAATATAAAATGGGAATGGTAGATAACACACTTTTTACTAAGAAGAAAGGTTCAAATCTCATCATTGTTCAAATATATATCGATGACATTATATTCGATTCGACTTGTCAAGACACGTGTGATGAATTTACCAAAATCATGCATGACGAGTTCGAGATGAGCATGATGGGTGAACTTAACTTCTTCATTGGATTACAAATAAAACAAATGGAAGATGGCATTTTCTTTAATCAATCTAAATATATTAAAGAAATGCTTAAGAAATTTAGCTTAGAAGATTCTAAACCAATGAAAACCCCCATGTCCTCCGATACTAAACTCACGAAAGCCAAAGAGTGTGAGTCAGTGGATAGTACCAAGTATCGAGGCATTATAGGTAGTTTATTATACCTAACGGCAAGTAGGCCAGGTATCATGTTTAGTGTCTGCTTTTGTGCCCGCTTCCAAGAGGCCCCCAAAACCTCTCACCTTGAAGCGGTTAAGCGTATCTTCCGATACATTAAAGGAACTACGTACTTAGGATTATGGTATCCTAAGGGGACCGACATATAAACCATAGGATATGCCGACTCTGATCATGTGGGAGATTATGTGAACCAAAAAAGCACTAGCGGTATTTGTTCGTTCGTGGGATGTTGTTTGACATCTTGGTTCTCGAAGAAACAAACCGCTCTTGCTATATCCACTACCGACGCCGAATATGTAAGCGCCGGAAAGGCATGTCAACAAGCACTATAGATGAAACAAGCTCTTATCGACTACGACGTACGACTCAATGACGTTTCGATCATGTACGACAACAAAGGTGCAATTGACCTTAGCAAAAACCCGATGCAACACTCTCGTGCTAAACACATCAAAATACGTCACCACTTTCTTTGTGATAATGTCCAGAAAGGACATATCTCAATCGAAAAAGTGCCGTCCGTCGACAATATCGCTGACATCCTTACTAAACCCCTTAAACGTGAATCATTTAACTATCTACGTCTTGGTTTAGGAATGATGGAACACATTCCATAAACCATGTTAGTCCGTCTCTCTTTCTTCTAAGTCTCGATTTTAGTCCGTGTTCCATTCCGTGTCGTGACAACTTAAATACTTCATCCAAAGCACTTTAAGCACTTTTAATTCACGAAATGCAAATTAAAACGTCACTCCTCTTTGTAAAATTTTCGTCAAACTTCAGTCTAAAGTCCCTCACTGAGGGCGACCCCTATATCCCAAGAGGCCACAAAGCATTTTTGGGCTGCCCCCTTATCGATATGGGACCGCCACCAGCAGACACCATATTTTCTACACTTTGTTAAAATTTTCTAAACACAAAACCAAACACACCCTTTCCCTGCTGCAACGATGAAAACGAACAAAACAACCTAAAAACTCAAAATCAACCATTACAACTTAAATTGAAGATAAAATCAACGCATACAATCATTCCTAACATCATCAACATCATCCATTGTAAGTTATTTCATCTATTTTCTTTCAATTTGAGTTTAGGGTTCATGATGAACACTAAAATTAAAATTATGGATTTTTCATTTTTCTTTCAATTGTGTACAATTATGACTACTAGGATACAATGTATAGCTAATATGTTTCTCTTAGACATAGGAATTGCATACATTAGTGAGTTTGTTGAAAAATTGATTTTCCCTAATTTTATTTTCAAATCATTCACGTTAAGATCTAAATAAAATTGTTGTTATGCATTGTTAATACAACCTAAAAACGTTTTTAAACACATGCATAATGATCTCATGAACAAATTTCGAGATACATAATTCATATGTATTTTTCGATATGTTTGGATGAACAAAATCAAATTAAGGAGCGTTTGGATTAACTCTTAGGATTTTATTTCTAGGTCGAGTTAATCGTTACTCCGCATTTTTCACATCTAGGTACACACTAGTAACAATGTCTATACAATACTATAAGTAATTGATACTAAAATGTGACTTCAATACTTTCTTTCTAGAAAATCATGCCTCGTAAATCATCAGAAGATCACAAAAATACAAGACACTACATTCTAATGATTTCACATGAATATCGTTCACCTATAAAAGAAAAACTAAGAAACCTTGAAATTCACTACATTCATGAGGGTCGAGTGGTTTTTAATGACTTTGCGGATCTAGACTATGTTCGGTCTTTGTTTCATTTTATTGAGTTTGAGTGTCTCCTTGAAATCAATGACCAAATTTTTCCTCGCTTCATACTTGAATTTTATAGTCAATTTCAATTAAACTATTCTGACGAGGGTCAAATGTTTGTCGAATTTGTGACTTAAAATCAATTCTTCTCTTACTCTCTTGAAGATTTTGCTTAAATTCTTAACATACCTTGCGAGGGTTCTTATGTCTTTACCGACAAGTGGTTACTTGACGAGTTGGCATATGGTGTCCCTACAGATGATCCATATCAAACCAACCCTCCTTCTCCTGATGACATCATTTCGTATATTCGAATTGATCGAGAAGGTCAAGTCACTCACATCCGTTATGTGGAAAAAATTGATGTTCATGATCATCAAATTCTCACTCGTGAAATTGTGGCAACCTTGAAGCCTTTGGAAGAAATTATCTGGGAAAATGATTTCTGTTTAGGGGGTAATCAGGACCATGTTCCCGCGTGTCTTTGTTACATGCTTTATTATGTCGCAAACTCCGAAAAGTTCAATCTCGCCTATTTTATGGCTAAACGAATGGAGTGGGTCACTAAACAATCTAGGTTAATTCTACCATATGGTATTCTATTAACCCGTTTGTTTAAATTCGTCATGAATGAGAGTCCTGAGTTGTCAAACGAGTCCTCTGTCTTGTACGATCGTGTCATTAAGAAGAGGTCGTCACTCTACTTCTTCTTCCTCCACCTTTGATCAACCATCCTCCTCTCTTCTTAACGATGATGATGATGGCACAGACGAAGGGACCTCACGTGCAAGCACTTCTTCCCCCATTCATTATGTCAATTCGCTAACAAATGAAGTTCCTCAAGTCTTTCAAAACCCACCTAACATTGACCCCAACATGGAACCATTTTACACCCACCAAATCGAAATCATCAACCGTCAAGTTCAGTTACGAGATGAGCATCGTGGTGGATTAAGGTCAATCGAAAAAGGCTTCAAGAACTTGTGGAGAAACTTGAAGAAGAAATGAGCAATTTGGAAAATTGCTATATGACATTATTAATTATTTTTACTACTTTAGTATGACTTAGGTACATAAACTTATGCTATTTATTAGTAACTTAGTACGTAGTACAGGCAACATAACTTGCCTTGGATGATCATTCCATTTTATCATCCTAAACCCTTGCTTGCATGCACATTGATACACTATGATTACTTATATGATGATATACGTGCTTATCTCTTAGTTAATATGCATATATGTGCTTCTTTGATTGAATTTAGGATGGTTAGTTTTATGAATTTGATTATTAAGTACTAAATGATTCATGGTGAAATAGGATTGACTAAAAAAGGGTGACTTTGGAAAAAAAATTCTGGACTTATTTTGCAAATTTTTTAAAAAAACTGGAAAAACTTTACTCCTCCAGAAAATGGCCTCCATAAATAAGGGGCGGCCCCCATAAATAAGGAGCGGCCCCTAATATATCTGGGACCTCCATATATTTATGGGACTGCCATCAGGTCACGAAAATTTTACTGTCACTACCTGATTTTCTGTGTTGTTGACTATTCCCTCCACTAGCCACAGCTATACTTTCTGCATTTTGCTAAACCATTTTTGGAATCTATTTCCTTAATCCTTATGCTTTACTCCTTCAATCCTATGCTTCCTAATTAATTAAGTCGTTCTTCCCACTCTTCTTATCATCTTCATCTTCTTCAAACCTTTCTACCATGGATTCCACTCAAGTCTCTTCCTCCCATGGTTTTAAGAAAATCAAACTCAACATCATACCTTCAAAACAACTCTTTGTTGATCTCACAAATGATGATGGTGACCTCACTACACCTTCTCCTACAACAACTTCTTTATCTCCAACTCTTCCAAATGCACCATCAAAAACTCCATCAACAAATGATACCTCACCAAGCTTCTTTTCAATCAAAACTTCAAATCTCACCACCTTCATCTAATGAACAATCTTCTCCTCAACCTTTGAATCCATTGCTTGACAACATCTTGGATGTCCCTTCTAGACCTTCAAACCCTCAACCACTTCAAAGTCATCCTTCTTTAGATGTCACTCTCTCATTGTCACCATTTGAAAACCTTAAAACTCCATCACCACCATCTCTTCCACAACCTCAACCACCTATCATGGGCCACCCTCTTTACTACAACTACCATGAATACCATGGGTCAACATGCATATGTTGCTCTCATAACCGAACTCTTTTCTTAACCTTAAGAGATGAGATGAACATCATGTTTTGTAACACCCCGATAATTCATATAGCAGCAAAAGCTAAATATGGGGTATTACTTCATGAATCAACAATCATAATCATAGAAAACGACTCATAAAGAGACGTTTGGAAAAATTAGTTATCATTCAATAATATATCAGAGTTTTACAAAAGGAGGTCCCAAAATACATTTAAAACATAAAGGTTGAATGATAACAAGTTTAGACGCCTTTAAGTCCATGCCACTCCATGCCTTAAACTGCTTAGTTACCTAAGATAAACATGCTAAAAAGGTCAACACAAAGGTTGAGTGAAATTTCAAGGTTACAAATGGTATTAAAGCCGCGATTAGAGAGAACAAGGTGAAAAACAAACTATAATTATTATTCCCAATCAAGAAAGTCCCTTATGCCACTACAATTCTAAATTAGTATGTAAAGATACATAACTATTAAGTAAACATAAATAACTTATGTTATTTTCCACTGGGTTGTTACAGAATTATGTCTTCATCCACCCACCCTATTATTATCCTATCTGATTCCAATGTTGAGGATGCTTTTTCCTCTACAAACACTCCTGACTATACCCCGACTTCACCGGACTATTTCCCAGCCTCACCGAAAAACACCTTTTCTGACCCTTCAGAGGATCTATCTAAGGATCTTTTAGCCTCGCTAACCATCTTACCTTTTCATGATGATCCGTATATGAAAGTTATGCAAGCATATAATGCTACTAGTAATGAATCACATATTCCACTGCCATGAGCTCCTATTGCTCAACCAACTGTTTTGCCTCCATCTCTAGTGTTACCACCATCACCACTATTTGATCCCTGATATTTCTTTCTTCCCGAGGAGATTTTGCCACCTTAGAAAAGATCTTGTTTCCTATCATCATCCTCTACTGATTCTTTTTCCCTACCTTAAGTATTTGAGATTGGAGAGAGTTATCATAAGACGCATCTAGAGCACCATGAGGAACATATCGAGACTATTTTGAATCACTTAGATGAGCTCCCTCTTGAGCGCATTAAACACATGGAAGATAATATAGAAGGTCTTGGTAATGGTCGAGTAATCATACAGTGAGATTTTGAGCAACTAGAAACCAAACTTTAAGAATCCCTTACCCAGATTTCTGAATTTCAGAGAGAGCAAATAAGGCATGACGATGAGATTGTTCTTGCTCGCGTCAGATTTTCTACTCTAGAGATGCTCATTGAGGATATCCAGATTCGCCACTGATCAGATATGAAGAGTCTTTTGGACATGATCTGTGAGCTCAAGAACCACAAGGGAGGACCACCAGACTACTAGACTAGATCCTTGTCATTTACAGCTTTTGTTTAGAATCCAACTAGGGAATTGTGTGGCATAAATAACGACACTTGTCAAATTTTGGTTATGTAAAATATGTAGACAAGTTGTTTATGACATAATGAAGTTGTGATAACATTATACCTTGTTGTTTCATGATACCGATTTATGTATGTCGTGGTTGTCTATCCTATACCATGTGTTAAGGTTATTCATGCATCGTATCTTTATGTATCCAGGTTACTATGGCTCTCTTACCACCAGGCTTTCTCAAACCTTTGTATCCAGATATGATTAATGCTCAAGACATTGAGCATATAATTCCACCTACACCACCTAGAGATACTGAGCCTCCTGTTGGATCACCCATATCGTTATCTCCATCATCATCAGTAGGATCTTCATCGCCGGTTAGGTCAACCACACCACCACCAGACTATCCCTTTGATGAGTCTATCTTTGCAGAATTAGATAACTCGTTATGGATCATACCGCGACTATTGGGAAATGAACCAGTCCCCAAGGAACCTAATAAGTCAGATGCTTGTTAGAGTGTCCTTCTTTGGAAGTCTTAGATTCCAAAATTTTCCGTTATATCCAACAATGTAATATCAAAGGATGTGTATTTCTTTGTTAGAACTTGTACCAAATAAGTATCTATGTCAAATGATTTCAAAATCACTATGTATGAAAATTTTGACAATGACTTATAATATGACTATATCATTGTATGGATTCTTATTTTGTGTTATCTTGTAAATGTTGATAGAATGGCTCTCAAGAGGACATCAACATCTGCAGCACCAGTCATGACTCAGGCCGCCATTAAGAAACTAGTTGCTAATAGTGTTGCTACAACTCTGGAAGCACAAGCTGCTACCATGGAAAATACAGATAATACCAATAGGAACACCGAACCAAGAGAAACTCCTATAGCAAGAAAATGTAGCTACAAAGAGTTTATGAGCTGTCAACCTTTCAATTTTAAAGGTACGGAAGGCGCTATTGGCCTCATCCGCTGGTTTGAACGAACTAAATCTGTATTTTCCCGTAGCAACTGTATCGAGGACTGCAAAGTGAAATTTGCTACTGGTACTCTAACTGAAGAAGCTTTATCCTGGTGGAATTCATTCGCCCAGCCTATTGGAATAAAGGAAGCTTACAAAATTCCCGTAGCAACTGTACCGAGGACTGCAAAGTGAATATAGCTTGGAAACGGGTCGAAATTGGGACTTTTGCACTCGTACGCCTAGAATAACGACTCCAGGGCTTCAAGGCTTCAATCTTTCACTTCACTTCTGGTTTTAGGACTTCTTAGAACACTTCTTGAGCAAAGGATTGCTGCTATGATGGGTTATAGAGGAGAAAGTAGGGGATGAGTTGAAATAAAGGGTTATGCACCCCTATTTATACTCGAATGGAGTCTTGGAGGCCAAGGGTGCTTAGAGACCAGGTTAGGATATATATGGGAGCTATAGGGTGATGTGGTGAAGCTACATGATGAGTCTTGAGGTCTAGAGGTGGTAGGATTGCAAGGTGGAAGTTAGTTTGTGGTGGTTTTGAATTCGGCAAGCCTTAAGGAGTAAGGGAGGAGATGTGCTTGATTTATAGCCAAGAAATAAGATAAAGGACCTTGTAAGCTGCTTAGGGAGGTAGAAGTGCTTGTCATTGAGGTGCTTATTTGCAAGAGAAGTTTTAAAATGGATCAATTTGCAAAGAATAAGGTCGCGGGTTCATTAGAGCTCGTTTAGGGTTTTTATGTTTGAATTTTGAGTGTATTGATGATATAATGATAGATTAATGATCACAAGACTCGTATTAAGTGTTTACAACAAGATTGGATTGGTGGTTCGGGTTTAAAATGGGTGAAAACGAGTAAACGGGTCCAAAGTCAAATTAGGGCACGTTTAGGGTTTCTTGGATTTATTTCGTGTATAATTGAGATGAAATGATGAGAGAATATGATTGATAATGTTGTAAATTAAGTTATTACAACTTATTTGAGTGTTGGTGGAAGTTTAAAATGGATAAATATCGAGAAACGGGTCATGGTTTAGTATTTTGCTCGGGTTAGGGTTTCTAGGTTTCATTTCATGAAATCTTATGAAATGAGGATGATTATGGAATGTAAATGAAGTATATGACTTGCTTGTAACTTATACTTGATAGATTGTACAAGATTGTTTAGGAAAACGGAGATAAAACGGCTATTTTGAATATCATGCATTAATGACTTGTACATTGTGATTTAAAGGACTTGTACCTTATTTTGGAGGGAAGATGTATTCAAATGAGATGTTATATTTCTTGTACATATGCTTTAGTAGCTTGTGCATTCTGTAGTATACATGATATCATAACACAAGCAAGAGATGATGGGTTGGCTACTTAATCTTAGAGAGAGAAAGTGATATTTCTAGAGAGAGAAAGTGCAAGATCAAGTGTTAACATAAAATGAACAACCAACCCCTTCCCATGGCTGGAAAGGGGTTTATATACATGTGTTTGTGAGCTCTATGGGCTTGGGTATGGGCCTAACACTTGGGTAAAAGACCCGGCCCAATACCGAAAGTCATACGCTTACTTTCTGACTACGAGCTTTGCTATACTAAACAATACACGGGGGTGACCGAGTCTTTTTCATAATCCTAACAATCTCCCCCTAAGGGAGGTCACCCCATAAAATACAATTTGAATAATAGCATTCTAGTTCTTCGACCTTCTGTCTGTAGCTCGTAGTCTTTGATTCTTCATTCATTGAGATCGTTGTACATTATGTAGTGAACTTTGAGATTTGTCTCTTAGACTTGTGCGATCTTTGAGCTTTCTTTGAGATCATCATTCATCTTAAATCTCTTAATCATCCTTGTTGAGTAGCATTGCCTTCATGTGATGTTGTGACCTTCGGACCCGCATGCTCACACTTTTCTTGATCATGATACTACTTCTCAGAGTTGCGGAAGCTGTGTTGTAGGTCATTCAGTTGTCATGATGTCTTTACTTGGAAACATTAAGTGTGAGCATTGGGTGGTGAATTGACTCCACTGGAACGAGGTGTCTCCATCTCCATCTTTGCTTGATCCTGTAATAAAACAGTTAGCAATAAAGCTTGTGGGCGAATATGGCTTTGTCATTCGCCCGAGTCTGGTTGGATTAACCTCCGGATCCGTGAGGACCGACCTGTGATCAGGTAGATTCATCTTAAGAAGAATCTCCTTGACAGGATTTCCAGTATAAGTATCAGATCATCTGATGTGTAACCATCAAAATCTCCATACTTGCCTGTTCTCTGTATCGGAACGTCTCAAAGCAGACAGCACGATAAGAGTGAATCGGTTAGTTACTATCTTACCGATTAAAGAGAAAATTTGATTTGAAAATCAATCAACGTGTCGTTTGAGAAAGTATTTTGTGACACATCGAGTCTTTGATAGCATAAAATCAAATTTCATTAGAAACACATTTGTTTTGAAAGAAGTTCACAATCGATGTGCTAGAAAATCAGTTGTTAAGCACATCCAGAGGTTTTCCAAACTGATTCGTCAATTCACAACCTGGAACAAGTTTGATTCACAACGAATCGCACCATCGTTGCTTTCCATTTGTCACAAGTTTAATCCATAGTGGATCTCATATGTCACCTACCAAGAGCTTGTTTGATGTTGGCTCTAGAAGGATTTCCATCTTCTTCATGTAATTGTACCCATACAGTGAGAAGACTTCGATTCGGATGACACTTAAGATACGCATGTGAGTTCGGACGGCTCTGCGGTCTCCTTCAGAAGAGAATCTGTCAATGTAGAATCGTTTTCTTTGAAACCACCAGTGAGAGATTCCATACATTGCAGCGATGTCATACTTGCACTCCTCTTCAATCCAGAACTGATCAGGTACCAGTTGCTCTAAGCCGACATCTAGATAGAAAGCCACCTTCATCTTTGAGATAGACAAGGCTGGTCTGCCAATCTTGCGACCGTATCGAAGATACTCCAGATCTTTGTTGAAGAAGAAGTCAGATTGGATGGTAATATGACCTGGTTCACCACCAAGTGGAAGTGGCTTGCTAACATTGTACTTTAGAATTGCATCATCCACTTTATCGGTGAGAAGCTTGTGGCATTCTTCCATCTGGAACTGGAGATGAACTACATTGGGATGAAAGACTTTGACAATTTCATATGTAGGGCCTTCCAGGTCTTTAGGAGTGAGTTCAGAGATTCCTTGTCATTTACAATACCAATCCATAAATGTCACGATATCACCGGTTTGAGCAAGTAATGAGTTCTCTGGTGGAGGTACATATGTGATAGTAGACCTAGATATTCAAGGATTCATCATATAGTGATTTGTAGGTATAAGGTAGAGAAGTTACGAAGCCTATCTGATAGTGGCCCGCTAATAATCATTCATGGCCATGATTTATGGGGGTCGGTATTTTCTTATGAGGTAGAACTATTATTCGCATTCGCTTCTAATGTACTCAATAGTTGCTATTTATTTTGCCGTAACTGTTTAATTGCTCCTTCAGGGATACGGGAGAAGTCATAGGAGCAGACTGCACACCTTTTCTTACAATATCATCTTAACTCAGGAGTGAGAGATGAAGATAGAAAATGACTATTGATACTAGCACCCCGGGGTACGGGACCAATGAAATGACACAGCAGAACGTTCCTTTTGGGGATCTTGGAAGTCAGACTAGGGAGGGTTGTTTGCCTAGCGTCAATCTAACATGGAATGGTTCGTTAGTCCTACTGATACTGTAAATTCAATTATTCCAACAGTAACATTATCAATATGTGATTCTGCAGCGGAGTAAAATGGTATTAGTGACACGGTTCAGGTTATCTACTCTTCTTATTATGCCTAATATGTTTATGGAGGGCTGCTTTCTTTTCAATCAACTCCCTTATCTTAACATTCTTTTCATTCTTTACCCCTTCAGTGCTTACGTGACTTCATTTCTATAACCTTGTTGTGTGCGTATTGTTCCAGTACTAGCTCCATCTCAGTCCGTACTATTCCCTTATTCTCACTATTACTGATCCATTTAAGTCAATTCATGTATTTCGGAGCGTCAAATAGCGACATTTTCACAGCGTATAATTGTGGGTTGAGGTCCCTTGGGGTGTTGGATCCTCCGGTTCTGGCGAGATCGTAGGTACGAGTACCTAACATTTACCATTCTTAACCTATACCAGTGGTCGGTTCTCATAGCCTATGACTATAGTGATTTTTGCACGATTATCTGCGAACGCATACTGTGAGTCCTTAGGTATTATTCCTACCTGTCCAAAGCTCCATTGGTAGCCCTCTTCATATACCCATATTGATCCCCTCTGCTTATAATAATGAGTATGCAATCAGATGAAATTTTACCAGAGAAAAAAGGTTGTCAGGCACAACTATGGAAGGAGGCCATACAACCTATGAGTTCTAAGAACAACTGCAATCAAATTTTATATTAAGATTCTTACATCTGCGATCAACCAGCCGGAAAGTTAATATACACATTTTCTCCCAGTTGATTCCGGAGCAAAAAAAATTTCAAATCCGTTGAGAGTGTGTTCTCATTGCAGGCGCATCTTAGTTCAAATTGATTTAAGTTAGGAAAATTTGGAGAGGTCCGAAAGTGTTAAGTCAGGTTTATATAATCCGAATATGAAACATATGGTTATTAATATACAAGCCTAATGTTTCAGTTTTAGGGTAGAGCTTAAACGGTCCGATGGTACCATAATTTAATAATATTTCAATGTACACTATTTACATCACATTAAAAGATATTAAATTCCCCTACATTCTGTTCTCCTTCTAGTAACCGGTAGTCGCTTCTCGAATCCGTCCTCCTACAAAGCTCTCTCATTGATGTCCGGTCAAACGTCTAGCTATTACCTGTCCAGTGTCTTTAGCCCTTAAGTAGCCCCAAATATTAACTGGTTATATTCTTTATGTCTAAGCAATAGGAGACTCCATGCTACTCTTTATACTGAACTGTCTTTCTTCTTTTGTACCCAAATTCTTGTATTCATCGTCACTGTAATTCGAAGATAATTGTCTCGTGTAAACCATGACTCTGTACTCCTTTGACTGGTAGTCCATCGCTTCATCAATTGTTGTAGAGTACCATCAATGACTTGTGGATCTGTTTTAGAGACCATCAACACGTAATCTGTCATCTGAATGTTACTGCCCTTAGAGAAGAGTCTAATGACTGTGATAGTCTAATGTTGAACTCAAATCGATGGCTTCCATCGAGGTTTGGTGAGATATTAACATAGCGATCTACAACTGGTTAACTTTCTAAATCCCCAGCTGAAAGTTCTTCCATACGACTATAGTGGTTCTGGCATTAGATTACATTACTCATGTTTCTTATAGACTAACTCAATTTGGCATGGTTGACCGCAGTAGTGAGAATACTGTTTTGTTCTATTGGGGTAGTAGGTATCATTCAAAATTGGAACGCTATGTTCAAGTGTACTGAAGATTTAACAAGTGATAAGATCTTGCGAAAGTCACTAGGGCAAATCATATTTGAAATCCCAATAAGATACCGCTGATGACATATTCTTTGAATGTAACACTCGCTAGGCTCCGACGAAGGATGACATCTATCTTCTATGTCAAATTTTTGTAACACCTGGCAAGTATCGTAGTAGAAGACTTCAATTCGGACGGACACTAAGATACGCATGTGAGTTCGGACGGCTTTACGGTCTCCTCTCAGAAGAGAATCTGTCAATTGTTTAGGAATCCACTTAGATAGTTAACGGTGTTTCTTTGTTAATGAAATCCAACAGTACATGTGATTCGCATAGATCCATCCGCAACAATTAGTCCATAACTTAGCTACCCTGACTTCATTCCAGATACTGATCATGGTACCAGTTGATGATTGTTTGCTAATGGATTATGGCGATGCTATGATAGATAGCCACCTTCATCTTTGAGAGTCTTTAGAACAGGCTGGGGTCTCTGGTCGGCCAATCTTTGTGGACGTTCGTATTCAATGTGACGTGTAGCTTCATAATGATAGACTTCCAGTCCAACTTTACGTTTGGTTGAAAGAAGAAGAGGTAATATAGATTCTGGAATGGAATTTAATAGAAACGGAATTAAAACACAGACTGATGGTTCACCCACCAAGGTTGGAAGTGGCTTGTGCAACATTGTACTTTAGTTTCCTTTAGGAAGTCCTCATCTCACTTTTCGGTGAGATAGCTTATGGCACTTTCTTCTGCGGATCCTGAACGTGGAGATGAACTTAGAACTATGTGATGCGGATTGTAAAAGACCCGTTATGAGCTATAATTCCATACTCTTAGACGCGAGTGAGGGCTCTTCCTGGTCTTGTAGATTGTGAGAGTACGGTGATACATTCAGAGAATTCATATTCGTCTATCATTTCCTAATCAACAAACAGATATATCCATAAAATGTTTGCCTGATATCAACCTGATGTCTGTGGGCATCTTGACGGTATATGAGTGAACTTGGATATAGTGTGATTGAGTAGGAACTATATGTAGTCTTCCAGAGGTCTAGCAAGGCCCAGATTGTTAGTTGGCAGCATTTGACCGCTCCAGGTACCGGTAAGTCATCAATTGATAAGCTAAGATGTATCTAGTAATTCCGGTCTTTCTTGATGAACGCATGGTAGGTCCGCCGACCTTTACTGACACTAGTTCTCGAGTAAGCAGGTCGATCTTCAGTGAGACGAGTTATTCCACCATTAGCTGTCCAATCTGCCTCAAAGTAGTGCACTTATAGGAAAATTGACTGTATCAACGTCCTACCTCTTTTCACCACTAGAATATAACTTTGACTTCACGTTCCTGCTTCACCTCTCCGAGTTAGACGTTTCATCTATCGTTATAAAGATCATGGAATCTTTGTAATTGATGGCTTAATCTTTGGGGGGTTTTTTTTTTTTTGTCAGTCGTTGTCCAAGCAGAGTATTCAGCTAAAGCAGCTGTCTTTGAGGAAATTGGGGCCGCGGTCGCCTTGTTGACGGACCTCCGTGATGAGTGGATGAGGATGGGGTGGTGTGGAGGAGCTTGAGCAGAATCGGGGCTCTGGTTGTGCCAGGAAAGCCCCTGATGAGCTGACGCGTGGATGGGGAGGAGGGAGGTAGTGGGTGAAGGTGGCGTCCCAGCGGTGTCTTTGGAGAATCTCTTCCTGCTTATTTTTCTTCTTAGTTTCTCTGACCTTATCACATCAAAGTACTTACATTCATATGACGCCGATGGTGCAGACCATGTGAGAGTCTACATAATCCTACCTTTGAGTCATCTACTTTCGGTGCCGTACGATGCATTTGAGTCCCTTGTCAATTACAGAAAATGATACGTTTCCCTTTCGTTCCAAACATGCATGTTGCGTGAGAATTTCCCCTATTTATAGTCAGAAGTCGTTATGGTCTAGACATCGCTTGAAAGTTGTAGCATCGCCACTACGTATGGAGCTTCTCATTAGCATAGCTTTTGACACTGTAGTAGTAGAATAATAACAGGTTGCATGTCACATTACCTTAACTGATCTAGTCTGAAATATTTCTCTTATCTTGCGATCAAAGTAAATACTCTTGTGATATCCTCAATAAACTCCACCTGTTTGCTTCTTGCGAAGTCAACTTTTAGTATGATTTGTACAACGTGTCCATAGTTTCATCAACCATATTGTTCAATGCTCACCCTGCTTGTCTAAGACGAGAGCCTATCCAGTGCTCGATCTAATCATGTCACCATCCTCTTGTTTGACTGATACTACATTGCGTAGTTCTAGAACGATATCTTCAAATTGCTCATTTCTTAAACCATATGACGCGTATATTGATGATTAAAGAGAATCAACGATCGGTCAAAATCTTGTACGGCACCTTGCTTGTGGTATGACGGTAGTATGTGGTAAGATGGTATTGTTGTTGTTGATTGGCCATTCTGAGGTTCTGGTGTATAGTGGTGGTTGAGTATATGATGCCAGTTGCTGAACATTAGGAGAATTCGTGTTTACGTGATGGCACGGGAACGCTCACGTTGACGTATAGGGGGTTGACTAGAGGTGTCTTGCCTAGGATTTAGGCGACTCAGCGTTTCATGATGGAAGATAAGCATCAGACGGCGGTGTACTTTGCGACCATTCGTGAGTTCATAAACATATGTTCATTGTAATTCGTGTTCCTAGGCTCTTTTTCGTCTAAAAATATGTCACATGGCCCTTCTCATTCTCGGCATCCGAGGTTCTATCATTGAAGAATTGATCGCCAAAGCTGAAGATCCTTTTTTTGCGCCTAGTTGTGTGTACCCTAGATTTGACATTTTTGATGAGGACAAACGGAACTTAGCCTTGTATAGCGTGCTCACTGCTGTCTTCCTCAGCATTGTTGCGTTAACGTTCGGGTATTTAACCTTGTTCTTATATAGTTGTCGATCTTGTAGGTTGTCCTGAATGTTAGGGTAAGCCGTAGGAGTGAACCCTTCATCCATTGCTCAGGTTTGTGGTTGACTGGAGGCACGTGATTTCAACATACTGAGTTGTTCAAGGTTTGGCTACCAGCGAGAACAATAAGAGTTGGAAAGTTGAGATTCAGCAACATCACCATGCAGGGTATTAGGTCATTAAGCCTGGCTCTTTATCAAGTTTACCCAGTCGTCTGATCCAACTGCCTTCATCTTGAGTCTTCTTCGATACTGAGGCGTGGTCTCATCAAAGTCCGTGTCACTACCCGATAAACTAGTTCGGCATATAGGACGTGGAGTCTTCACCTTGTGCATGCCTGTCGCTCGCGATGTTTATATGTTTCGAACACAGAGAATAAAGATGAGAACGTCTCTGAATTATTAGATACTTGTACTGCGATCACTGTGCAATTCTTCTTTTTTAACCTACTGAGACGAAGTGGAACCACTTGAGTATGGTGTAAAAGCAAAACCAGTTAGTGCATTCTCTTCCAGAACCATTTTGACAGAATTCATGTTCTTAGTCACATCAGTGTCTTTTCAAGCTGGCGAGGCATTAACCTGGTTTTAAAGTCATAGTCATAGAACCCCTACGTCATGACTCATCTTACCACTGTTAAGAACTCTTAATCATCTTCTCTCCTTCCATACTACTGGTCCTTTGTTCTCCTACCGAGCTTCTAATGTTAGTATTGGTCAAAGCTTTAGCTAGTGTGTAGGCCCCCCAGGCCTCTAACTGACATAGACCGTACTCACCGGCTTACGTTTCTTCTTTAACCTTAAAAGGGCGTGACCTGATGCAGGTTGTTGCTTTTCTTTACTGCGGTCTTGCGGCTTATTAAGGATCGTTTAGGTCAGTATTAGCTTGCGCTTGCACTAGTTAACTTGTCTGGTCATATGCATCAAGAAAGTTTTCATTGTACTAGTTCTTAAGGCTGCAGGAAGATTCTAGGTCACCTACACTTCTTACCCTTAGTCCGTTAGATTTAATCTTTTGATAGCTAGAAATACATCGCCAACCTTATCCTTCAGATAAGCTATCTATATATAGTAATGATCCGTCTTAGAAGAATTACTATATTTTTGGACATCATTAATACATGATGTTCATTCAGGATTATAGTCATCCCCAAGACTTCTCGCTTGTCCCTTAGCACTGAACTTGAGACTTACTAGTAACAGGTTCCTCGGTAGTATCGGAAATGGTGTGGAGATCTCGGCGTGCTTAGTGTTAATTATTAGAAATAAGCACCTCGGTTCAGGATTAATTTGTGTTCCAGCCATTGCAGGTGAATATGATCACACTTAGTGAACCGGATTTACTAGGGATATAATGAAGTCGCTTTCTTTCAGATCTTGGCGCTCTTATGTAATGTTGTGATTCCAGATTTCTCTTGTCTTTGTGAAATTGTGGTTGGCTGAGTAAATTCTTCACACATTCTTTCAGCATAATCAATGTGAGCTCGATGACGACACCCTAGTGTGTAATCTGTTAAGACAGCAATTGGGTTGCCATGGATCTTACCCTTTCAAATCCAGAAGTCTTTCCCGTAAGGCACAGATTGATAATGGTAAACATCGTGGTGCCCGCTCTATCCGAGTTCGGTAACGTATGTCAGTTGTAGATGGTGACATGTATGATTTCAAGGTGTATAGACATTGAAGCAGGCCAACTAGGTTTTGGTCATACAATTGGGACTAGGAGTTACCCCAACGGTCTCATTGTTACAAATTCATAGAAGTATCAGGAGTTGGAGGAGAAGGTGAATGCCCGGTTGTTGTCGACTGGCGTTATATGAAGAGTGTCTCTGAGTGTTGTCTTTGTGAGATCAAAACCATTGCTCGTCCCTGTTGACACTTATAGCAAAAGCCCCCACGGCAATTATTCAAAGATAATTTAGTATCCAAGAATTGCTTAGAAAATTATCGCTGAGTGTTATAGCACGTTGGTATGTTGATCTAACGCGTGTGCACAGAAAGTATAGCTTAGTAAAAGCTCTGAGAAATTGGGTTGTCCTTCATCGCTTGCCATCAATATCCTACATAAATCTTGTAAATTTGAGACGTTTGTGTTCACCAAAAGGGTTTGAGACTTTTCTTTCCTAGTTTCAGATAGTGTCAGTTGCTTTTCCCAATCTGGCCACCTTACGTACGCGTGCATGATCTGTTCATCAGTACGAAAAGGGTGGTGCCCATTGAGGGTGCATTTGGTTCTAGCATCAGCCATCTGATCTGCACAGGTTTCAATCACAGGAAGAATGATCATGCAGAGAAGGAGTGTTAGATGCGTGCAAAGGTGCTCTGTAAGTTAGGAACGAAAGCAAAAGACTCTTGTTATAGTATTAAAATAATGTTCTAGCCTTGTTTAGGGGTCAAGAGTACGCAACTTTCCATACTGGACCTGTTGAATCATTTTTTGACGTATAAACTCATTAATGAGAAGACATGAACCATACCGATTAACCACAAGATTCAATGGCTAGATTTTCCAAGTAAGAACTGCAACTGCATGGCACTTGGCATAGCCTGAAACACTAGATTTTATCTAATGCGATGGATCTGAAAATATGCAAGATTTATAATCCAATTAGCATAGTAGCAATCACACCAGAAAAACGCATGGACAAAGCAACATTAGAAACTCAAAACGCAATGAATGATTTATAAAAGCTAATATTTAATATCGCAGCCTAATTTAAAAACGCTATTATGCTAGATGTGCATAACGCAGCACAAAATCAAAACGCAGTGAAGGTCAAAACGCAACACTCAAAACGCAGCCATCTTAAAACAAGCCAAAAGAAATATAATATTAAAAATATGCTCAATTAGACGCATACCCCATTTAAAAATAATTCGAAAATAGTGAGGGATTTTCATCTATTTTAAATACATAAATGTTAAAATTCAATTATTAAAACTCTGTCGTAAACCCAAAAGCGCAATTGTTATTTGCGTTATTTGTACCTGTTTTAATATTAAATAACACAAAACGCAACATAAGCTCAGGCCCCACCCCCCCCCCTCCTGCAAACGCCTGACTTAATATCATCAAAACGCAATCATAACGGAATACCAAACGAATCATGAATTATATCTTCAAAACGCATTCACGACCTGGTGACCGCACTTTATTATCCCTAAATCGGAACCAAGAATATCTCTAAGCCAAAAACGCAACCATGATCGAACTCAAAAACGCATCCAGAACTTTAATCGAGAAGATTTAATACTACAACCTAAGCATCTCGACTTTCCCTATTCATTACATCTAATCCATTATGCATAGTAACTACAATATCAACAATTCACTGCATTTCTACACATCAATCGCACCCTATTTTGACTAAAAAGTTAACCTCTTTTTGCGAAAAATTCACTAAGGATTAGCCTAGAGATGGGAAAGCAAATGGTGACATCCATGAAGCATTACTTTTTCATTTAATGATATCCAGCTATCAAAACATAGTTCGAAACACTAACCAAGTATTTTGGTTGATTCGTGGAGCGTACGAAATTCCGTAAAATACACACAAGTTAATGTATGTTTAGACCAATATTAATATATATTATTATGTGAGTGATTCACAACATAGAATGTTTGATACCATAGGCTCGAACTACACCTAAAAATATTTATGGTTCTAGTGAAAAAGCAGTGAAGGAGTTGAAAGGTTTTGAGAAGGTTGACCACGTTTGGATTTGTTGACTAAGTCAGACCGCATTTAGCCCCTTTTTAAACACTATTTGATCTTTCAATATTTGCTGAAATGGTCATTCTTTCACCTTTTCTATTCTTTTGATATAACTATACAAAGTGAAGTATTTGGTCCTTCAGATTAATAAGTCTAGGAACCAATTAGCAAATAGCATTTAGACCATATACTTGCACATTAATAGACATATTTGTACCTTTTAGAGTAAAACTTAGTTTACACTCCCCTTAGAGAATATATGATATCCCGTTAGCACCCAAAACTTTTCTCAGTTATGTATACATATGTAGATACAATGTCCTGTTAAATTACACTACAATCTTGACACAACCACTCCTCCCCCTCCATCCCAAATCCCCTGTAATTCTACATGAGATCATTTTGCCTAAGTATAAAGAAAGTAGCGATTGTAGTCGTGGATTGAGTGTCAAATTATCCAGAATTTACCCATATTCCAGTTCCAATTTGATTTCAAAAGGTTATTCAACATTAAACCACCACGTGAAAATCTTAAATATTATTGTTATTCCATACTGCTTATAACAGCATTTTTACGATCATGAGGCTGGAAAACTTTTAAGGATGAAATGAAGACTGTCTCTTCTTAATCAAGAAATAATGCATCTGAAGCCGTACATTAGATCGATGTTGCATGGATATAAGTAATCAATGACCGGGAGTCACTTAATCACTCGTTGGTTAGGTTCAGATCATATCATCGTATATCTTTTTTCGCTTATTTTATAGCGACGTGTGCTGTTCCTCATTATTGAATTAAGGTTCTGGTCTGACAGTCTGAAATTTAAGGCTACATAGATCTCATTTAAAATGGTTTGAAAGTGGGATTGCGACGATACCATGATATTCCTTCCCGTTCCGATCTCATTTATAAGGGGACACGTGTCATTTTAGGTACGGATCATTTTAGGCTTAGAGACTGTAATTTTATTTATACGTTAAATATTGATGTCATGTTCTTGAAGTGTATACTACATAGGTTTTTGTGTAACCATGTTTTCTTCTTATGATTTTTTATGGTTTTTGTAATGGTTTTATATTTTTGATATTTTTTATATAACTCGCTATAGTTTGTGTTGTTTTTTAATTATTGTTCATATTTTACAATTAAGGATACTTAAAGCAATCAATCTGTTACTTCATCCTGACAATCCTTATGACTATTAATATATCAATTCAACCACCCAACCATCCCCTCCACAAACACCACCCAACCACCCCCCAAACCAACCCCCACCCCCCCACCCACCAGACCCCACCCCCCCCCCCCCCCCCCCCCCCCCCCCCCCGCACCTCTA
Source organism: Tanacetum coccineum (assembly GCA_026074375.1). Classification (NCBI taxonomy): domain Eukaryota; kingdom Viridiplantae; phylum Streptophyta; class Magnoliopsida; order Asterales; family Asteraceae; genus Tanacetum; species Tanacetum coccineum. The sequence continues at coordinate 31,292 of BQNB010065670.1, forward strand.
CTTAACATTCAAAAAAACAGAAACAAAAAAAAAAAGACGATAACAGATAAAAAAATAGAAATAATTAAAAAAAAAACAAACTAAAAAAAAAAAAAAAAAAAACATCAACAAATCATAAAAATCAGAAGATAGAAAATGCCAAAAATAGTTTTCTTCAAGACATGTACTTCCGTTATCGATAATATTTACAGTCTAGAAATGTCATTAATTCATGACACGGGTTTTAATTGAAGCTCGAACGGATGTTTTAAACCATTTCAAAACATGTCTAAATGGCTTTGTAAGTTATATTTCAGGACGCAACCCGCGCTTTTCAAAAATGGGGAAAGCACGTCGCCAAAAAGACAGGTTGTCATAACAACGGTGTATTAAAGTTCTCCCGCTTTGATTTTTTTTTTTTTTACTTTATATCCTTGCTACATCGATCTAATGTACGCTTCAGTGTTTATTTCTTGATTAAGAAGAGAAGTCTTTCTTTTATTCCTTATAATTTTCGTCTATGATTTCTTCGGATAATTATTTAGATTTCACGTCGGTGGTTTAATGTTGTCTTTTGAAAATCAATGACTTGGATTTTTCATAAAAAATTTGACACTCAATCAACGAACTACAGCTCTTTAACTAGAAACGGGTCATTTTTGATTTGAGGGGGAGTGGGGGAGAGTGGTTTTCAAATTTTATGACATTTAACGGTCATTTGAAACATATGGTATACGATAACCGAGAATGAAACGTTTGGGTGCTTTACGGGGATTTGGTTATAAAGGGGGATGTTAAACTTATGTTGACTCTAAAAGGTCAAATATGTCGATTATGTGCAAGTTTAGGGTCGTAAATGCTTATTTTGCTAATGGTTCCCTTGATTATTATTCATGAAGGACCAAATCTGTGACTTGTATATGTTATATCAAAAGATAGAAATGCGTTGTGTGAAAGAGAGGGACCATTTCTGCCAATATATGATAAGATCAATTAGGTCTTAAAAAGGGCTAAATGCGTTTGGGACTTAGTCAACAAATCCAAAAACGGTGGTCATACCTTTCTCAAACTTCATCTCCTTCATGGCGTTATTTTTCACTAGGATCCATAAAGATTGTGTGTTTGTTAGTCCTAGGTATCAATCATTCTATGTTGTGCATCACTTATACATGTATTATATATTATATCTTGGCTTAACTTACATTAACTTGTGTGTATTTAGGAATTTCGTACTCACGAATCAACCAAAATCTTGGTTAGTGTCTCGAACTATGTTTTGATTGCTGGGATATCATTAGATTGTATATGTAATGCTTCTTAGATGTCCCATTTGCTTTCCCAATCTCTAGGCTAGATCCTTGTGATTTTCGCAAAAAGAGGTTAACTTTTTAGTCAAAATAGGGTGCGATTGATGTGTAGAAATGCAGTGAATTGTTGATATTGTAGTTACTAGTTATAATGGATTAGATGTAATGTATAGGTGAAGTCGTAGATGCTTTAGGTTGTAGGATTAAATCTGCTCGTTTAAAGGTTCTTGATTGCTGTTTTGAGTTCGTATTACATGTTGCTTATTTTTGGATTAGGAAAATTTTTGGATAGATTTGGGAGGGGGGGATTGATCGTTATTGCGTTTTGAAGATTTAATTTCTTGGATTGCGTTTGGTTTTCTATTTCCTGTTTATGATTTGCGTTTGATGATATATAGTCGGTGCGTTTTGCTCCTGAGAGTATGTTGCGTTTGGTTATTAATATTAACAGGTTTTCAAACGCAATCATTGCGTTTTATTTTGGTTTGAAGAAATTTAATATTATTAATATTAGTAAAGCCCCCCCATTTCGAATTTTTATTATAATAAATGGTTGGTTTATGGGGTGTGTACTAATAATTGTGTGTGAATAATATAAATTCTTGCGTTTTGATGGCTTGCGTTTTTGAGTGTTGCGTTTGACTAAGGTTTTGAATTTTTGGCTGCGTTTTGCACATTATTATATCATATGCGGTTTTTTTAAATGGCGCGTTTTAAATATTAGCTTATAAATCATTCATATTGTCGTTTTGAGTTTTTTTAATTTTTGCCAATGTCCTTTGCGTTTTGTGGTGATTGCTAACTTGCTTGATCATAAATCTTGCATTTTGCAATTGTAAAAGTGATTCACTGCGTGCCATGCATAGTTTGGAAAGTGAATTGAACTTGTTGGTTTAATAGGTTATATGTCATTGTCTTCTCTTAATGAGTTAACGTCCGTTGATTCAAGAGTTGACCAAACACATTGATTTATACTATAACATGATCTTGTGCTTTCGTGCCTAACTTTCGAGCACCTGCTCACATCTAACAATCCTTCTCTGCATGTTCGTTCTTCTGTGATTGTAACTGAGGCAGGAATCCCAAGGGATGGATGCTTGAATACATGCACCGCATGGCACCACCTGTTGTACTGTTGAACAGGGGATGAGAAGGGGCTTTCACACATCCCCTTCACATTTTAACCGATTCGGTAGCCAACATTGGGAAAAATGCACACTGCAATATGAATGAGAAAATATCTCAAAACCCATCCCAATTTAACAAGATTTATGATGGATTTCTGTGGATATTCTCAAGCAAACAAATTTCTTCAGAGCTTTTACAGCTTCATCAACAATACCGGCTATCTATATTCAATAATTCTGGGATACTATTTACTTTGACAGTAAAGCCGGGAGCTATAAGTGTCAACTGGACGAGCAATGGTTTGATCTCACTAAAGACACACTCAGAGACGCTCTTCAGATCACACCTGTCGACAACAACCGGGTCTTCTCTCCTCCTCCAACTCCTGACACTCTTATTGATTTTGTCAATGAGTTGGGATATCTAAAGGAAGTCATACACCTGTCTAATGTCACCACAAATGACATGTTCCAACCATGGAGGGCACTCACAACTATAATCAACCTGTGCTACAAATCCTTTGGGGTGTTGTCAATCGAGCTTACATCGACTATGCTGAAAGAATGTGGGAAGAATTTACTCAATCCATCCACACTTTCACAGAGGACAAAAGGAATTTGGCACAACATACTCTGGGGAAGAAGAAAGCTACTTTTATCCTTATCTCGAGTATCAGATTCACTAAGTTGATCATATTTCACCTGCAACGGCTGCACAACTTCTACCCGAGACCCGAGTCTCCACTCCATTTGCCTACTGAGGAACCTGTACTAGGTCATCTCAAGTTTAGTGCTAAGGGGAGCAAACGAGAAGTCTTTGGGATGACAATACCAAACGAACGTCAGAAGTCTCACCACTAGCCAAACGAGCTAAGGCGAGGAAAGTGGTTAAGAAGAGAAGTGTTAAGAGTTCTAAGCAGTTGGTAGATGGGTTCATTAATGAAGGGGTTCCTGCTGCTAAACCTAGTCTTGAAGACACAGAGGAGGCAATACTGCAAAAGGTTCTAGAAGAGAGCCTAACGGATGCTTACCCAACTCAAAGGGGTCCTCTTCCCCCTGTGGTATTCAGGGAAACTGATACTAGGAAACTTCAACCACTACTAGAGGTGCCGGGAAAGGGGAAAGAGAAAGTAGGTGAAGAACAAGCT
>BQNB010065671.1:0-11831 GCA_026074375.1 Tanacetum coccineum
CTCACATAGTTGATTTGGATTTATTCAAGTTAACTATTGTCTTACAAAGGCTATATAGATCCAATACCAAGGACCTACATCCAATTCCAAAACAATCTTCACGTTTGATGCATAGAGTTTAGACACGTTGTACAATTACCCAAAATAATTTAGTGGTGTGATGGTTGACGACATATCTCCACAATCATATCAATCTCATTACTCGGTAATACATACTTATACTATTTAAGGAAAATAGATAAGTAATATAAATAAATATTTATAATTAATAATTAAAAATATATCTCGACAAGTCCATTCGGTAACCTTCGTCACTTCAAAATAATCATAATACGGTTAAAAATGAAACGTTTACTCATACTAAACACATTAGAGAAGTTTTGAGAAAATTATATTTTTTGTCTTTTAGTGAATTTATTAAATAAATAAAATAATTAAATAGCAATTTATTATTTAGAAATCAAAAATCATGTTTTTAGAAAAATTTCTAAGTATAAACTTTTTACGAAATTTCGACATGACCTGTACGCTCAAACAACGTTTTCCAAGGTTTCAAACCTTATTTTTAACATTTTTCATAAATTCGACACTTTTCGACAAAATTCCAAATTCTCAATCTTTAACGTTTACTAAAAAGTTTTCCCAAAATATCGTTCCATGTCACTTCCTAAACACATTTTTCACTTTCAAAAGTCTATCAAAACTCTCGTAATGACTAAATATCGCTTATTGGGCTTTAAGGCCCAACAAAGGTCCATTAAGACATTTATAAGTCCAAAATATGATCCAAGTCCAAAATCAACGTCCATTTACATATATAAGTATATACTTGTATGTAGAAAATAATCCAGACCACAATAAGCCCTCCTATTAAGCTACGACTTAAATAGACTTATTGGGCCATGAGTCCAATAGCTCAAAAATACGTATATTAATATTAAGCTGGGTTAAGTCTATATATTACCAATGAACTTTTCAATTTTACTGTTATAGGTAACAAACTTTTTTATTACCAATCTATGTATTGTAACTATCAAATTAATGACAATATGGGAAATATTGCAACTGGCTACTGACTAAACCGGTAAAATAAATGCTTATTTGGCATTTTTACTTAATTTTTATGCTTATGTGTGAGGGTAAATTAGTAATTTACTCTTGGTCCAACAAGTACTTCATCCAGTCATCTCTCTTTCTCTCAAATCTCATTGCACACTCATTTTTTTTCTCTTTGCATCCTCTTCCCCATCACTAATAACCAACACTTACCTAACTCATTATACATTTCTTCCTCACCCAAAACCGAGTGAAATCTTTACCCCTAGATTTCACAGCTAGAAAACCTTCAATCCCTTCAAAAATAAAACAACACACCACCACTAACATCCTTGAAAATCTGTCGACCACTACTGCTAACCATCACCACCACCAACTCTTCCAGCCAACGTCGACGCCGCACACCACCACCACTGTTAACGTCGCAACCACCATCTATCCTAGCCACAGTCGTCGACCCGCATCACCACCACCATCGACCCATCACCATCGACCCAATAGCTGTTGACCCGCATCACCAGCACTATCGACCCATCACCATCGACTCAACATCGATTGACCCGCATCACCACCACCATCGACCCTTCACCATCGACCCAACAGCCATTGACCCGCATCACCACCACCATCGACCCTCACCGTTTTCTTCAATACATGTAAAAAATTTATGGGTTTTTTCTAAATCTGTATAAGTTCTTCAAAGACCATATAGATTCTTCGTGATTTGTGTTGTTAATCATTACAAGAAAAAGTGGTTGTTGTTAATCATCCACAAACATACGCCATAACACAAAATAAGCCCGAATAAGCTAAACAAGCTACTACAAAAAATAAGCAATCTAACAACATATATTATTCAACCATCACGACCACAACATCAAAACTACAAAAATCCTCTTTTTCCTTTTTACCATACACGAACCAAACACCACCCTTTTTATTCATTTCGCTTCCAAAAATCGATTTTCACAACGATCAACTTGTACAACTAACATCTATGCATCAAAATAAACCCAAAAGGACAAACAAAATTTAAATTTGAAAACTTACAAGAAATTCTTCAAATTTGTAGATTTTGACACGAACCAGACAACCCAAACGTTGTTTAAATGAATACCCAAACACTAGAATCAACCCCAAATATTTATGTCTTCATGTTTTCTAGATTAAAATTCAAAAATTATAAGAGTGTGTGTGTTGTTGTTCGGACGAACCAACAAAGAGAGAAAGAGAGTAGATTTTTTTTGAAAATGAACTATGTGTTAAAAATGAGGATAAGGATATTTTTAAAGTGTACCAACTATGGACACTATAGCTAAAATCATGCCTTGATGTCCCCTATGGGACTAGAACCGAAATTGGTATCCAAGGAGGCCTCGGGCCTTTCTTTTCATGTCGGGATCACTTAAATACTCGTAAAACTCAACCGTAAAATCTACCCCAAAGGTAATTAGCATTTTTATTCACCTTAAAAATACTTTTCCATTAACCTAGAATATTTACACGACATATTTTCACTTTAAACCCTTTCAAAACTCATTTAGACATTAACGGACGTGTCGAACTCGTTTTTTGGCATTTCTCAAAATTCACGGGTCAAACCATCCGGAATACAAATAACACAATAATACCTTCCAAAAGGGATTATTAATCACAATAAACCACAATTCATCACAATACTCATATAATCACCACCGTCAACACGGTACAAAATCTGAATAAACTGACAAAAAGTCAAATAGTCAAAGGATTATAAAAGAAATATTCAGAACACAAAAAGGGTAGAGATTACACACAACCAAATTAATAATATGTTTTACAGATCGACTATGAAAAAAGACACCGTTACAAATCGGTTTGTATTTTAGGATTAATTTTTCAACCGCATTGGTGCTGTTCGACGCATTATGAAAGATATAGAAAAAACCTTTTTTTTGTAAATTATATGTTTGGATGACATAAGCTAGAATAGCATAAAGATTTTCGCCGGTATGGGGGTATCCAAACAATTCAAAGGCAATCGTACACTTCATCATTTCCCACGTTTTGGTATTTACGCAATGCGCGGTAACACAAAGATACGAATCCGATGAACCATGTAGAGCGGTCCAAACATCACACGTTGGATTTACACTGGTTTCTATGTTTTGAAATCCTAAAATCAATTCGTTTTTGGCTTTCTTCCATAATTTTATACAATCACGTATAAGGGTAGCTCTACTTACGTGGCAATATCAAGGTTGAAGCATATCTTTGATAAGCGAGGTCATGCGCACATTGTCGAAGTGATCAAACGACAAGGTTTCTTAAATCACAAATTTTGCCATCATATCCCGAACCCGATCCATCAACCCCCATGGTTGTTTGACTAGAACCCGTCGCAGCTTTCATAGCGGAACAACTTTTGTTCATGTGATTTTCAACGTAGAGTTGGAGTCGTGTTTGAAAAACTTCTCACATTTCTTACATCTCGCTATTTTCGAATTGTCCGACATCACACACAAATAGTAGTTTACCAAAATCTCCTAGTAGTTTACCAAAATCTCCTGGTTTCTATTCGTCGTTTTGACTTTAACCACGGTAAGGTTGGTTAATGATTCTCGAACAGATGACATTTTTTGAGAGTGTTTTGTGTGTTTTTAGATACTGTGTTTTTTTGTTTTGAGATTGTGTAATTTACCCCAACACCCAACTCCTTAATTACTAATTAAACATTACTTTTTTTTCAAAATTTGAAAAAATTGATTTTTTTGGTCAAATAATTGGACAAACCACCCCCACCCCATCCCCCTTTAATTATTTTTTTAGGTATAGTACAAGCATGGGGACACAAACAGTGAATAAGCCAAAAAACTGCATCTTTTCCCAAAAAAAGCCTTTTTGAGAATTTTCGGTATGCATAAAAACCGGTTTCAAACCGGTTTTCCGAACTGGTTCGGGTTGTAACCGGTTTCAACCCGTTCCATATAAAATCCTCTAAACCGGTTTGGAAACGGGCGGGTCGGTTAGTATAAAACTGGTTTTCCCTAAACTTGTTTTTGGGAAAACCGTTTTGTTTTTTGGGTTGGTTCACAAACCGGGTTTTTTGCCCACCACTACTACAAATTGTTCTAACATCTAAAAAGCTAAGGTTTGTGGCATTTACAATGGGAAATTAATATAAAAATTTATCTTTCATTTCAATCACAAAAGCTAAGGTTTGTGGCATTTACTATGAGAAATTAATATAAAAATGTATCTTTCATTTTAAGCACAGATCTTTTATACTTCATATTTATTTTTCATGAAGAGGTACAAAATTATAAATATTTTCATAATTTGATGTATATAGTTGTTGAACCTTTTTTAAACTTTTTAAAGGTTTATATATAAAATAATAATTAAATAAAATCAAATTTTTGAAAATTAAATATTGAATACTAGCATGGTTCCCGCGCAAAAGAGTGAGTGCGGAGGCGAATATTATTAAACGATATTTTAATTTTACTTTCTATAATAGATGATAGTTTTCACAGGTTGTGGGCTTATAGTGTGAGATTATGAAGAGTTAATATACCGTATTATAATATGCAATTTTAAAATTTTATTACTTTTACCTATAGACATATAAAATTCATCATAGTACATTTCCTATTAAGATTATCTTATGTTCATTTTGAACATGAAAGATAATGTTAATATAGTTGTAAGTGTGTATTTGAATTAAAATAAAATAAAGATTTTGCATTGATGACTAACTTTCTTTTTACTCTCACATAAAGCTCAACATGACCCATCATGTTCAAAAAAAACATTATATGATCTTTTTATTTTTATTTTTATTTTTATAACATTCAATTTAATGTTATAGTTTAATATGCAACGAGGTATTACGCGGCCGCACGTTGTTGCAGAACGTAATATTCGATAATTTTCGCCAATAGAGTACTTTGTGATATTTTTTACGGTCTGATATCAGTTATTCTATTAACAAGTGATAAGAATGAATCTTTAACAACATCAAACCATTTATGTTTGTTTATATAACTTTGGCTAAATTATATACAAAATCATTATAAAACATTACAATAAGAGGGAATGTGGGTTGTAATTTAATGCTTGCCCCGACCCAGCCTGATCCGTACTTGACCCGAGTGCATTTATCACAACCCAACCCGAGTGCATTAAGGAACTCTCTATCTGTCCACCGTCCTTTCCCTCCTCCTCCACATGTCCACTCTTATTACCTGGATTCTTCATATCCCTCTCAAATGAATTATTTTTCATACTTTCTTCAACCAGATAAAAAAAGGTTTCACGTTTTAATCAAACAAAACCTTATTAGGTTCTTGATTATCATCCTTTGATTGTTTCTATTTCATAATTTAGTTTCCATCAAAGTTACTGATATAATTTATATGTTGCTAATTACTTGCAGGTTAAAGTATTGATATTGGTTATTCAATGGATAATAGAAGGTTCGACGTCAGCCAACACATACAAGAAAGACAACAACAGAAAGTGAATGAGGTCAGATGTTTATGCTAATTATTTTTATGTTAATCAAGTTTTTAACTTTATAAGGGTTTTTTGGGTTGCTTATGTGCCTAAAACTTGTGAATATAGAATACGTGGGTGTTTGCGATTGCTTATTTAGATGGTTATGTGCTTATTTTTATGCCAACAAGCAGTTCTTGAGTATCTATAAAATTCTGCCACATAAGATGTAAGTTGCGTAGAAGTTTATGTTGAGTTGACTATCAATATTTCAAAGTCCAACTCAATATGTAGTCATATTCAAAGTAAATGGAATTGATATTAACAGAAATATGAAGGTTCGACTAATTGCGTCAATGGTGATATTACCTTTTCGTAGCTACTTAAATTTACACAACTAAATGATGATTGTACATTTTGATATAAAGTTTAATAGACTGCTAGAGTTTCAAAATGATGTAAGGTAAATGAATGAAATACTCTAGTATTTGATAAAGTCATTGGCAAATATTGCTTCTTTAGTTATTTACACTGAAATATGGTTGCTTGCGGGACGCCCAATGTCGGGGCACGAGCCATAAACAACCAGGTACACCTAATTCTTCAGTCCGCCCGAAGTAGCAGCGATGTGCTTGCGGCCACGGCGCGTTTTTAGTGCCGCTTTCATACTAGCAGACATGAGCCTTCTGTAGGTAAAAAAGTAACTTCCGTTGTACTTTGTGTTTCAGGAGATTACAAGGATCATGAGGTGGGTTTCAGCAGTAAATCATGGGCGTTGAAAGGTATTTTTGGTCGCTTTTAATTATATGGATACTTTTAGCTTTTTGGGGGCTTATAGATTATTCTTAAGAATCCCCTTAAAGATGTATTTTAAAATGTGATAGATTAACAGGGGTGTTTGGCAGTTGGATTTTGATGATAAGATAATGGAGTTTTAAGTATTTTGCTAACTTTATTTGAGTTACACATAAGATTATTTAACTGCTTACTGGAAAGTGCTTAATAGCATATATATGAGTTAGATAGGTCTTTTGCAAAGGCCTTTGAAATTCTGCAAAAACCATAAACTTATATAGCAACATATGAGTTACAAGCTTCGTAAGCTCATAGGCTCTAGAAAACTAATATGCGCATATGCCACACAGATAACCTAAAACAAACACCCCGTAAGTAGTACTACAAAACTACCTTTTATGTTCGACTAATATGCTTCATAAGCTCATAAGCTCATAGGCCCTAGAAAAGTAATAAGCCCGTATAAACGTATTAGTCGAAGGTAAAATGAAGTATGTTGCATAAATGCGTTTTTTAAGGGTTGATCAATGGATAAATTGTCGTAATTAAATCAATTTCATCTAACAGAATAATTTAAATCAGTTTTGTCACTAAACAGCATAATGCCAGAATCAATACTTCTTTTCTAGCCCATTTAATTTGTTTTTGATTTCCCATACCAAACACGCATTTGAAGACACTATGCAATTTTAAAAGTGAGAAACTTCTATATATATCAAAACTCTGAGATCTGTATATATGGGACTTAAGGAATTTGATAGGATCGTTTGAGCCATCTAGGATATGTTTTACAAATAACATTAATAAGCACATCAGAATATAAAGAACATTAATCTTATTCAACAAGGTTTTATTACCAAACGTTTCCACACCTAGCCCCAATATTATTTGATCAAGATAATACGGTTACCACCTGTAACAGGGATCAACGATCCTTGAGGCTACACTATCTATTAACTAATAAACTAACTATCTAACTACTATAAGTCTACACATGTTTTTTTGTGTCTAGACTCTCATTGGAAGCACACTATGATACACACACGTTTCTAGATACTAAAACTATGCGTCTATGTTCTCTTTATATAGAGAGATCATGACTTATAAAGGAAGCTAACTAAAATAGGTAAGGAAACTAAATCTTCTTATTTAAACTTGATCTTCATATCTTTAAAGCATATCATCTACAATCTTTATGTTCTCCACCAGCTTGTAGAATTCCATTATAGATGAATTTAGTCCCTCTTATTTCATTCGTCTTCATTTAAGCACATGTAGTTTTGTAATCATCAAATCAATAAACCCAACAATCTTCCCCTATTTGATATTACAAAACTATCTCCATGAATGAAACAATCTTCAGTGCTTCCCCTTGACTTATGATCTCCTTGAACATGCCACCACACATAATAAGCTGCAAATCAATAAACCTGTAATCTTCTTCCCCCTTTTTGTAATCATCGAATAGGGGTCTTCTGTAGATATGCAACTTGGATCATAACAGCTACAAATCATATACAACAACTACTAATCCAGCCTTCTAATACTCAAATGGCCCACCATTACGCACAATAAGCAAAATGAATCTGAGCAGTAGAAATATAAACTAGCAGTAGTAATAAAGATCAGCAGTAGTAACGAAACACTTCCCCTCAAGTGGTGCATTAAGATGGTTAAATATTTTAACAATAAGCTTCCCCTGAAACCCATATGTTAACCATTTCTTGAATCTTCAAATTTTGTAGGCTTTTTGTAATGATTATTGATGAAGAAAACTAAGTATAACGAACTTGATGTAGAAGTTGAATAACCCAAACTTGTGTCTTATATCTTGTACTATCCTCGTGACTTCGAACTTATAAATAAATCTGTGAAATATAAGTAGATCGCAACCTCTTGACAAAACTCCTCATCTTCTATGAGACACATAACAAGTGATAGCAAATGTGCGCATTGAGCACTATAAGTTTGTAAATCACACACCTTTGCTAGATTTGACAAGTCTTCGTCACAACGTTATAAGCACGAACAAGTTATCTTTAAACGTTGTAAGCCGTTTAAGATATGATAAAAACGCGTACTCAAGTAATTCTACTTCATCTTCAAATAGGTGATAATTAATCATCTTCGTAATCAATTAAACCAATAAATCCAAAAACGAGCCTTTTAAACGTTTAATAACATTAAAATCAAAACCAAAATCCAAACAATAAAACCAAAAACAAACAACCTTGGTTTTCTGTTTTATCCGATATCCATCATGTGTGTGTCATCCGATAATGGACAAAGCTAGCAGCACAAAATCATTAGAGCTCGAACAGTATTAACTACTACCAAAAAGCCTAGCAGTAGTAACTGTTTTATGCTAGCAGTAGAACTAGCAACATTTATAATTTAGGCAGCACTAAATCACCTTGGCAGCATTAATATTGAACTTACTACTGTTGCACGAACTAGCAGTAGTAATACTAAGCCTTAGCAGTATTATCTTCATGAACGCCAACAGTATTAACTGCTTCCAACCTTAGCAGTAGTAACAAACCACTAACTGCTTTAAGCAGCATTAATCTTCTGTTCGAAATCTAACAGTTTTAATACTCATGAAGTAATAGCAGCATTAAGAAGTTATTCATGGGAACAAACATAAATCCCAAAAATAAACCAATCATTCTTAGCATTAAGGTTTCATTATACCTTATCAGATCCAATCCAAAAACCTGTGAGTCATAACCCAAACTGCTTCTTCAAACGCAAACACCAAAGCAGTATTAATTTATGAAAAGGACTCACCATTTTAGGGTAAACCAATCCACGATCATACCAGTCATCACCAAGCCAGACAGCAGCAAAAATATAGCATCATATACGATCACAAAATAAGCAACGAAGGTGAATGAAATCCCTAACCAGTAGGGTTTATGTAACGCGTAGCAACCTAAACCTGCAAACCTTTTGTGATACCTGCTGCTTCTTCTTCTATCCAAGAACACCTTGATGACAACTTGTTGTTTCAATATAATCACATGATCTGGATACCAAAACACGAACCTTTTCTTGTCACACCATCTGCTGCATCTTCTTTTATCAAGAAACGATCACCAATAACCTTGTGTCTTCAAATCTTGTTGCGTTTGCTCCATGAAGAATTGAACACAAGTAACCCTTTAAAGATCAACAGCAGATATAATCATATATATACCCTAACCGAATCTGAAACCATTGCGACTGATAAAAATAATTAGGGTTTGCTGTTGTAACCGAATCTTGTAACCTTTTTAAATGAGCATCAGTAAACACAAACTTTAGTGTCTTTATACCATCAAGCAGATTAGAGATCCAATCTACTTTTATCGAATTTATCATAGATTCTGTTTTTACCGAATTAGGGTTTATACAAAACCCTAACTTTACCGAATTTGACTATGAACACCGAAAAACAGAAACTTCAAAACCCTAAAACCAATAAAACCTTGAGATCCTAGATCGAGAGCCCCGTGGCTCTGATACCACCTGATAGGATCGTTTAAGCCATCTAGGATATGTTTTACAAATAACATTAATAAGCACAACGGAATATAAAGGACATTAATGTTATTCAACAAGGTTTTATTACCAAACGTTTCCACACCTAGCCCCAATATTATTTGATCAAGATAATACGGTTACCACCTGTAACAGGGATCAACGATCCTTGAGGCTACACTATCTATTAACTAATAAACTAACTATCTAACTATTATAAGTCTACACACGTTTTTCTGTGTCTAGACTCTCATTGGAAGCACACTATGATACACACACGTTTTTGGATACTAAAACTATGTGTCTATGATCTCTTTATATAGAGAGATCATGACTTACAAAGGAAGCTAACTAAAAGAGAAACTAAATCTTCTTATTTAAACTTGATCTTCATATCTTTAAAGCATATCATCTACAATCTTTATGTTCTTCACCAGCTTTTAGAATTCCATTGTAGATGAATTTAGTCCCTCTTATTTCATTCGTCTTTATTTAAGCACATGTAGTTTTGTAATCATCAAATCAATAAACCCAACAATGTACCTCTCCTCTGCAGTTGATGTTCATTTGGAAGAGCCATAAAAAATGTACCTCTTGCCTTTAACTCATTCTTCCTTGCTAACTTCTCCTCTGCAGTTGTAAGAGGATATGTTTGCTCAACACCATCAACAGTTCTCTTTGGGGGAGGTGAGTCTCCATTTACTATTACTTCCTAAAGAGCATAATCTGTCATTAGGAAGTACTGTTCTATCCTTATTTTCCAAAGCTCAAATTCGCCTAGATTGAGCACTAGAAGTTTTCCAGCAGCAACCATTGGTGAAGATACTGCCTCCATGTTTTCATAAATAAATAGATTTGGTATGTGTAGATTATTTCTTCTTATTCAAAGTTTCTCAACAAGCTCTGATACCACTTGTTGATCCTACTTGAATAGATCTTGCTTAGCTTGTAAAAGGCTTAGTTGTATTGAATAAATCCAAGACAACTATGAAAGAAACTTTGATTGAATATATCAAAGACTATGCGTAATCTAGTCTATGATATTAAGAAGAATAAGCAATAAAACAGTAACAAACAAGATTATATAATACCAAACTTTTAGCCTCAATATATTAATACGAACACTCTTAATAGTGTTAGGGTTATATAATTGCAGCTAAACTACACCTTAAAATATATATAATATATAATAAAATATAAAATATATATAGTAAGGCTAGTCTAAAAGCAGAATCAATAAAACCGAGAAGTAGTATAGAATGTTCCCGGGTCGTTTATCCCCAACGAGGCTGGACTGGAGAATCGATACAGTCGGAAGATTGGAGTTTGAATGAGAAAAATGATTTGAGAGTGTGGAAAGTTAAATTAAACAATAACAAACAAAAACGTTTAAGAAAAACCTAAAAATTATGAAATTAAGCTAGAAAACGAGAGCACGGACCCCGAACAAAGGGGGAAAACCTAAAATCTTTAAAATTAACCCTACGAAGAAATTTTTGCTTCTAAACTACTCTAGGGAACAAATAACGAAGAATGAAAAAGACTAGACTGAAAACGGAGGTCGTTTGACCCAAAAACGAGTCAAGACAAAAACCGCACCCGGACCCGTTCTTTAAAAAGCAAAAAGTTATAAAAATGACCCTACGAAAAGTTTTATATTTTTCCTACAAACTATATGACTAAATAAAATTTTCTGAAAAAGAAAAATATTTTTTTGATAATTTTTGTATTTTTTGTGATTTTTTTAAACTTTTAACGAAATTAAATTATAAAAAATACCAAACGACTTTGAAAAATTCTGAAAATTTAACTAAAAATACTAGACACTATATTAAGCCTACGAAAAATAAGAAACAAAAAATTGGCTTATTAATAAGCCCGAAAATAAGCTATAAACAGCTTATAGGCTTATAAGCCTAAAACGTACATAAATATCTAAGCCCTTGGGACTATAACGAAAAAGTCCCAAGGGCGCAGCGGTA